>BSBM01000012.1:24222500-24282500 GCA_027924585.1 Larix kaempferi
CTACAATCCCTATAACCTTTAACTCCTAACCTACAATCCTTATAACCCTAACCCCAAAACCCCTAAACACATAGAAGCACTTATGCACTTAGGGATTATGGTTTAGAAGAGGGCCTAAAGGCCTTAATGGGGGATGGTCTCTAGGAATAAACCGACACATATCGATTTATTGGAAAATAAATGAAGTAAACGTTACCCACCGAACTAAGCAATGTTCAACAGGGGCGCGCACGTGCTAGCAACGTGCACGTGCATATAGTGCACAAGCGCTAGGAGCATGTGCATGTTCCTATTGAGCATAAAATTCATAAAATAACTTGCGCTCTTCTCCTGCATTTTTTCTCTCATTCCACGCATGTTTTTTGCTGTTTTCATGCACATTCCGACAACCATTTGCATTTTGGATTGAATTCACACACCATTTGGTGTTTCTTTGAAAATTTGGATAGAATACACAACAATTGGGGCTCTATTTGGCTCTTTGGATTGAATACACATCAGTTGGCCTCTATTTGGATCCTTTGATTGAATACACAAAAACTGGACTCTATTTGGCTCCTTGGATTGAATTCTCATGCTGCTTGGACACACTTGAACTCTTCTTACATATAGTGGATACATCAAAAGAGCATTTTACATTTGAAGCAAAGAGCAATCATAATCCTTGAGGTATGATGACCTCTTCCTCTTGTTAAATGTATTTTAGTCTTCATTCACGTTGTTTGAATTGTCTCTATTTTAGTTTTTCCTCATGAATTGTATGATAGATGTATTTTAGTATTCTTAATCTTCAACATAGACAATAAAAACATCTTACCACAAAAAAACTACAACATGCACCAAGCAATGCTTTCAACCTTTCATGAAGATAATTAAAAAAACTTGCTTGCATCACCACCAATAACCTTTCATAATCATGTCACTCCATCTAGTACACAAACCTTTGTTGAATTCCTCATGATTTCACTACAACAACTCACACAAACACCTAAAGAATTGAAAACTCTTAATATTTTGGGGCTATTTTCCTTCATCCAAAACATGAAAATGAAGTGAGTAGGAGATTATCCTTTTGTAGGGAATGTGCTCCTACTAACATCCCATACCACCATCCAATGCCATCCAATTGAGTTCCTAGAGGTGATGTTGTTTTCATATCTAGGGCATTCTCAATATATTTTAAGATTATATGAAAAAATTCTCACTAGATGTTGTTGTACATAATCAGTTGCTACATCGAGTTTTAATAATCATGCACATCAAGTTTTAATATCTTATTTGTTGTTCATTCTTGCAGGGGTGATATTTTTGTTTTGTTAAAAAACGTATTGAATATGGGAAACATACGTAATAATAAAAGAAATTCTAGAAGGAAGGAGCCACCCCCTCAAAAGGACCATGAGATAAGAGAAAAGGCCAGGTTGTACATGGAAAACCGTAGACATCAAAATGTTAGTTCCTTAGATCCATTAACAAACAATGATGAACTGGTTGAAGTCAATCAAATCTTGATTGATGTCGAGTATGAAGGGATGGATGTTGAACAAGTTGTTAATTGGAAACCTCCTCAAGAAGAGCACACACATGTCAAACACACTCCCTTGCAGGACCAAATTGTGAACGAAGGGCCACAACAAACCGATGATGAGACTTGTACTTCCTTTCCAACTCCCTTGCCTCGACTTTCAAGCAGACGATGAAGAACTCCCAGTCGTATTCATGTGGATGAAAGTTCATTTTCAGGACTTGAAGGTAAGTTTCCCAAATGCACTATTGATTTCCATTGTAATAGGATAATGAAAGAATTTTTTGAATCCAAAACCGATCCAACAAAATGTCAATTGTTTTTGGCTTTGTTAAAATCACATTGTCTAGCTCATGTTAGGAGAATTTTGGGCATAAAGGTAGTGAGAAGTTCAGAGGCCAACAATCATGTTGTTAGAAATCTACAGTCTGCATTTAATTTGATTGGAAAAACTTCTCGTACAAAATATTTTAATGCGGCCTGTTTTGTACTGTCAGAATCGAATGCTATCACGCACATGTAAAATATTTAAAGTAGATAGAAATAATCTTCAAATGTATTATGTTATTAGAGAAAAAATTGAGACCCCAGGCCAAAAATATTGTTGGGCCTTTGTTGGTAGGTTATCTCGTTCATTGATGCTGTTAAAGAACCAGTACAAACGTTTTGGCATGATAACAGTAGACCATCATCGAATCAAAGAGATGTGTTAAAGTTGAGAAAATGTGTTAAGGGGTGTGAACCCCATGTCAAGCACTTACTTGACATGACACAAATGGAACTCTATGAGAGGTTCAAGAATGAGCACACACAATTGAACTTGGGCCAAAGGTCCTCTGAAAAATTCAAACCCTGGTATGTTAGAATTTGCATTGATCGCAACACATGTTGTTGTAGATACCATGTAGAATTTGAGTACTATTATGATACATATAGACTTATATTTTGTGATTTGCATACTAACATTTTGCAGGACTGCCCATCGTTACAACCATCGAATGCATTCAGAGAATTTATACATAGCATAATGTGTCCAAGACCTGAAGGACAAAAATATTATAAAAGATCATGTTTATATGTGACATGTTCCAGGTGTGGATTTTCATTATTGAGCTGCTGCATCCATGAAACCTAGGAGCACAAATTTGGGAGGATGTCAGTAGAAATGCATAACTTCAAGTACATAACATATCAAGTAGATAGTGCAAAGCAAAGAAAAAAAATTGCATTGGTGAAGTCACAGGTAATCTAAGTTTGCATACTTTCATACTGTACATGTTGAATTTGTACATATATATTTAGATTGAAAATGTCACGTTGTATTAATTCCCTTGGTTTTGTGGAACCAGGTAAAAATTTGCAATTTCATGAAGGAATTCTACCAAAATACCGAGAAGTATGTACATGTACATGTAGCACGATGGCAGGATGAACAATACAGACAATGCAGGGACACCTTTCCCAATGGCACAATATTGTCGGTTGTGGACTTTGCTGAAAACTACACCTTGCAGCCACATAATGAGATTCAAAGTCAATACTACCATTCATACCAATGTAGCATAATGGTCCATATGACGTATAGGAATGCGCTAGAGAGCAGCAATGACATGAGGATAATATTGAAAGAGACCAACTTCTACATTAGTGACGACAGGTGCCACGACCTGCATTATGTGCAACATTGCTTCATAATTTTCTATGATTAGCTGAAGGAGAGAGGTATACAGATGGATTAACATTGGATATGGTCAGATGGTTGTGCAGTCCAGTTCAAAAATGCACGTGTATTCCAGTGGTTGAGTATTTTGCACAAGACTTATGATGTGCTACATATTTGGAACTATTTTGAGACCGGACATGGAAATGGAGAGCATGATGGGGCTGGAGCATGTCTCAAAACTGTCCTATGAAGGGAGGATATGAGTTTCATGACAAACTTGCTTTCTTTTGTGTGCCTTGCAGCAGTTGTGAGTGGGATGAGTGTGAATCAATAGATTGGGTTGATGAATGGGATCATGTATCACTTACAGTGGACCCAGGTGCAGTTGTTGAAACAATCTAGTTAGAGGAAGTCCAGTCCTCTATTTCAAATGAATATGATCATATATCTGATCTTGTACAACCAGGTAAACATTTCTGCATGCATATCCTGATTCCCTCCTAGTTTTTGTAATTATCCAAGTTATCAAACCACTACTTTTTGGAATATGACCGTAAAATGCATTTTTGCAGGACACATCTACGCAGTTGCCGCCCCGACAGACAGTGCAATTGGGATGAATTATTGGTTGGAATGATGCATCCAGGGGAAGAAAACCCTCCTTGCATCATTAACCGATAGTGAAGGCATTACCTTTCCGACTGGCTCGATGGTTGTTCACGGAGAATATCTTACAGTAGACGGAAAGGGAACAAAGAGCAATGGCTACACATACATGGATTATAGACTAGGTTCACGGGTGTATCACTTTACGCACTTGATCATTGGTACAAACATCCAACTACAAACAATTTCAACGAAGACATCAAACAAGGTACGCTACTTACTACCTCATGCAGAGAACGAGAGGTTGTTTGAGACAATAAAAAACCGAGAGGATCTAGAAGGCCTAATTGATTGAGGTACATAGTATATTCATGTGATTGTTTATTCATGCATGTCTAATGTTATTCATGTTAGATAGTTTATTTGATATTACTATCTTATATCGTTTATTTGATATTTGAGTTATGATTAAGTTACTATTACAATACATTGATGTTTTACACCAACCACTCCAATTCAAGTTTCCATCCATTTAGGAAAAATTCACATGCATTTAAACAAGATTGAAAACTCATTTTATATTATAACATTTCATAATATTCAATAGAAATTAGAATCAACACACATCAATGAGTACACATTTGTCATTCACAAATCACAATGAGACACATAGATGCACTGAAATTTGATAGCCATTGGGCAATAGCTCCCTTGTGTACCTACCACCCCTAGACACCCCCCTTGCGTACCTACCACCCGTAGTCATTTACACACACAAGTTATATGCACATACTTAAATTTACACACATATTAAATATGTACATATACATAGATATTTACACTATACAAACCTACACACATAAAATATTTATACATAAACATACGAAAAAAACATGAACACATGCAAATATCTATGCACATATAAAAAAGTTTACATGTTAAAAAAGACACACATAGGAAAATATTTACATACACACTTGCACAAAGAAAACCATACAAATATTAGTATAAAATAACACACAACATCATCTTTTCAAACACAATTACACACCTAAATATCACTTTCAAATATATTGAATTTTGAATTATGCATTAGGCTCTAAGAGCACCTTCTGGGGACCAAGATACATGAATGATTCCCTGAAGCATTACAAATGACCCATCAAATTGATCATTGGTACCAAGCCATAAATATATATTTCTAGCCTTGATATTTTGGTCTCCCTCTTTGAATCATGTTTATGGATTTGATGTCCATGGCATAAAGCTCAAAACATACTAATGGTGTCCATATTGGCATTCAAATATTTAAGTTATACTATACCAATCTTATTGTTGGCATATGTAACTTATCTAGAGGTTTCCAATGTAGACCCAGGAACTTTGCGGTTCAAGGAACCAACAAAACTCCTATTCACCGGCCCTTTCGGCAATAGAATGCGAGCAAGCTGAGGTCTCACTTGAGGCAAAGCTGAGGGGGGTGGTTGCAGAATCAGGTTTCCACAACCTGGTGATGCGGGTGTCAAAGAGACGGATGGGCAGTGTGGTAAAGGACTCTTGCTGCGGAAAAAAGATGGCATGAAGTCTCTACTTCGTGTCGGATACTTCGGCAAGCGGAGGCGATTGTGCAACTAGCGCATCCAAAGACTGTGTGGTATGGGATAATTCTTGCATCATGACGATAAGCTATCAACAACTTACCTCACATCACTCGCAACGGGTCAGTGCATCAACTAGATTGGGCGTCCACTTTAGGACTTGATAAACTCTACTCAACCTTACTTAACGATTTTCATCCATTCGAAAACACTTAGGTTATTATAGTTATGGTATATGTAGATGAATGGAACATACAATACTATGCACTCCAACGCTACGCTCCAATCCAATGCTTAACTATGTGATTATCCAACAGATTCATGCATTCAAAGACTTATATGTGCTGGATACTTAACATTCTTCGACACATGTATTACTTAACATATTATTCCCATCATTCCTGCTGCGAATACATATAAGAGCGATCACATAACAATAACTGTGGCATTAAACATCCATACTAAGCAAATGAATAGTTGCAAAGCAAAAAAAAATCACACTACATAGAATTTAACGTGGTTCACCCCCCAGATGGAGGCTACGTCCACAAGAACTATTGTTATATTTGTCTTTTGGGAAGGGTACAACAGTTCTTAGTCTATGCACTCAGCTGCAGATTCTCTTCTCTCTCAGATAGGTCTCTACGCACACAGCTGCAGAACCTTTACAATAGCATTAAGCTTAAAAGATACAACAATATTCAAACTTACCAAATGAAGAATAAGAGTTAACCCTTTCCCATACAAAAATTCCTTATTTATAGATCATGCCCGTAGGTCATGTCTTTACAATCTGCAGACAAAAACCCTTAGGTTTACAAAACTGTCACGGTTTCCCCAAAACCGGACTGCTGGCTCTTGGTAGCGAATATTCCATCGTGGTGGTCTTCCACGCATGCATCACGTCACTATCGGCCTTCTTGTTGCGTGCATGCCAACAGGTCGCTTTCACCGAGCCGTTCTTCCTCTAACGGTCTCGTGCGACTGGTTCAGGTAGTGGTATCTTTCGCGCGTGCGATCAGTCGCTTTCTTTCCGATTTGCTCCTGCCCGTCGCTTGGCACTCCTAGAGCATCTTTACCAAAAGTAGACCGCCGATGGTCTAGCCAGAACACGTGCCATCTTCCATGAAACACACTGCATTGTTGGATCTCCGTTGACTGGACACTTTGCAACACGATCTCCTCGCAGCGTTGTACTTCGCATCTCTTTCGATGCTGCACTGCGCACAACTTCGTAGCATCCAAAACTTATACAAAAAAGTACTTCAACTGAACTGCGCTCAGCTCCGCAGTTCCAAAATCCTTCTTACACAAAATTTACCCACTTGGGCCAGGCCCTACAGGCCGCTAACACTCACATGTGGCTCATCCCCAAGCCACCTGCAGCTTTGGATTCCTCAAGTTGTTCCACCTCTTGCGGAGCTAACTTTGCAGCAAAATCATTGTATGTAGCAATCAACTTCTGGACTACTTGCTTCGTGTCTTGCTCAATTTGGTTGACTGTTTCTAGCATCTCAGGTGTGATCTCATCTCCTATCTATTCTACAACATGTTCCTGGTTCTCGCGCAGCTCTTTTAACTTCTCCTCAATCTCCTGTGAGATCGTGCTAGAATCTTCTAGTAAAGGCTGCGGTTTGTCTCCTAGTTTTGTCTCTCTTTCCCATAAGGCCTACACTTCCTTCTTAAGCACATTGATTTCTCGGTATTTCGGGAGCCTTTCTCTTGGAAGCAGGGCTTTCACTTCTGTATCCAACTGCTCAAGTGCTGCTTGATTTTCCTTGAAAGCATTTTTCACTTGCAGCAATCCTAGGTCTTCTTCGAGGGATGTGAATGCCTTCGATGCATCATCTAATAGACTCTGGCACTTTGCCACTTTGGCAGCAATAGTGTCTGCTGTGGCCTTCACTGCTTCTGCTCTTAGCTACTATTCATTTGGTGGGGTTTGAGGGTTTATCTGTTCCTTCAAAGCAACAATTTTAGCCTCATGTACAATCTCCATATCCTGCATCTCTGTCTCAATACTGGTAACCAACTAGCCAATCTTAACAACTGTATCTGCAGGGTCTACCTGGAATTCAAATTCATCAATCTCGTCTGCAACCATAGTGATTGGAGATTCCAGTTTTTGGCAGTGATCGAACTCATCCTATAGTTCCATAGCTCTCCGCGAGCTATCTTCCTCCAACTGCCGATTAGCTGCTTGCAGCTTAGCCTGACCCTTCATTGCATCAGTGGTTCACTCATGCATCTCTTATACACACTGCAGATGTAAATAGTGTAGGCCCGACAATGGTATTTTTTCTAAGTCAAGCTCCACACGCTCGACATCCTTTGTGTCCAACATTAGTTGCTTTGGCATTGGCAAGATTACTGTTATCGGATCCAGATGGATGATACGGGACTTCGCTGGGATGTCCATGGTTAACTGTGGTGTTGTCTGCTGCGAAGTCCCTCCCACGACAGGGGGAATCTTTTATGGACTTCTTGGATTTTCTTTATAATCCCCTGCAGCGCAGTCAAATTCTTCCGCAGGCCATCTTGAATGATTTTATCCTTTTTCTCCTTCTCGGTGAGTAGATCTTCCATCGACTCAGTGACCTTCATGGCGATTGTTTCATAATCCTCCTCATTAAGGACTGCGTCTGACTGGATTTTGTCAGCCTTTTGCTTGTTCTGCGGTGCCTTTTTTTGTCCTGGGCTCAGCTTCTTTTCTTTTTCCTGTCTCCTTGTCTTCAACATAGGACATGGGATGGGTTCATCCTCAACAGAGTTTCTCTCAACATCCACTATTTCCACTCGGAACGTGACAAAAAATTCCTTCATGATAGTGTCAATATCATCTTCGTATATATGTTAGTTCCCTGGGAACCATTCCACCTTCCTCTTCTGCGCTTTGGATGAAATCTGAATACTACGCATGCCAGCATAAAAATTAACAATGCAAATATATTTACTTGTTACCTGCTTGGTTATCTGGGGCGTGGCCACGATTCCATCGCGCAGCTGGATATAATATTGGTAGAACACCTCATCTATCGCGTGTTTCCTTTCTGAGTTCATATTTTCCCATAGGTTTGCATACCGGGATCCACTGCAATCGTTTGTATCAGTGATTACACCAACGTAATCCTTTGGCTCCTTCTAGCCGACAAAGGTGATCAACACTATGAGCCAAGTGTAATGGAAGTTTCCTCCATTGATTTGTGTGTCATTGAGTTCTTCCATGAACTCATTTAGTAAATACTGAGACCAGTTAAAATTTTATCCTTCCGCGACTGTGGCGCCAAGCAGTACTGGGCACAAACTGACCTCCATAGGCCTGCATTTTCTTAATATTTTGCGTGCTAACAACTGCGTGATGAACTTCGTTGCTTTATCATCAATGTCATTCGTTTGAAAGCCCCGCTTTCCTTTGACGACTGTTTGAGTTTTCTTCATCTTCGCCACATATTCTTTGTCCTTTCTCTTTCCTTGGAAAAATTTCCTGGGATCTTTACCCCTTTTGCTCAGTCCAGTAATGCGGTGGATGATGTCAATAGTGAGGTCGACGTTGCGGTTGAGCCACAAATAACCCTAGTGCATGCGTGCCATCAGTTTTCGCACCACCACATTCAGCTCTGGTGACCTATCAAAATGTGGAAGTCTGAGCACATTGAGTAGCCTAGACTGGACTACTTCAGATAGCCAACTTTGGGCGACCAAGTTAAGCTCGCTCTTTGCATCCTTCTTCCAGCAAATGTACTGTTCAGGTTGGAATTGTGGGAACTTCGGTTAATTGGGATCCTCCTTCTGCATTGCAAGCAGATCATAATCCTCCCATCTACATTCTGGGATTTTTCCCAGCAAGTTTGTATCGACCTCGACATGTTTTGAGATTGGCAACAACGGGATGTCGTATCTGGCATTCTTCATCAATTTGAAAACTGGTGCATCCAGTGCACGCAGTGAAATATAGTTTGGGATCAATGTTAAAGGTATCTCCTTCTCCACTACTGGTGGCTTCTGCACTATTTAAGCCATCTTGGGTACCTTTGTTCTTGGTGATACTAGATTTTTACCTCTATCTTGCATCGTTGGACCATGTCTTGGTGATCATCTGGACGCCTGACCTGGTTCTAAGATGCCCTTCTTGGATGGGGTTCTCATTAACTCTTCAATCCCTCCGTAGTGAAATACCTTCCCAGCTTCTTGGATTGTGAACTCTTCTTCTATCGAAGACCACTCAGACATTCACTGGTTACACTTCAGAAGGTTTTAGATAGTTTGCTAAAAATACTCACACAGTATTGCTTGCTAGAAAATTCGAAGTGTTCAGTAGTGCCCGCGCGTTTGAATGCGGCATTACTTATAGGCGCAATTGACCCTCCTCTGCACCCCTCAACGGCTAGATAAGCATTAATTATTGTATCCGTTGGTCAAATCCGACGGATCCCTCGGTCCTTTCCGTCATAAACTCGCTCAGAACGACTATCTGTGCGTTAAATTCCCAAGTGGTTGCTGGTAACGGCTATATAACAACTATATTTTCCGACCGACATTGTAACGACTATTTTTGGGAGTGTTGCGTCGAACTACGTGGCAGGTCCTAATAGCTCCCGCGTGGTGCCTTATTTCTTGCTTCTGAACTAATTATTTTTCTCATTTAACTTGGTCTTCGCAATTGCCCTATGGAGTTCGCAACTGCACAGTTCCTCTTTTTTTTTTTCCTCTATGCAACTTCAGCAGTGCTGCGCGGTACGTTTCCCTTGATCGTACCGGATTCAGCGAAGCCGGACTATTGCGGTAAAGCTTTAATCTGCTTCCATTTATCAAAATTGGCAAGGTATCTCCAACTAAGGTAGCTAACTGAACTACGCCACCGTTGGTAACATGCATTATAGTACATGGGCCAAGCTAATGCATATTAAACTTTCCAGGAAATTTCATAAATTTGCTATCATATAGGAGGACTAGGTCACCTAACTAGAAAGACTTGTTCTTGATATGGCGATCGTGCCATGATTTTTCACGCTCTTTCTGTACTTGTTGGTGGAAGCCCGCAACAAAGCGATCCTCCTCCATCCCAACCAAATGTAGGATCCGTTCTTCTAGCACTGTGCGGTCTTCCATGCCTGTAAACGTAGCTATTCTCAAACTGGGAACGATATATTCCATTAGCATTATTGCTTCTTTCCCATAATCCAATCTGAAAGGTGTATGGCCTGTTAACTTCTTGCAGGTAGTCCTGTATGCCCATAATATAGAGGGAATGCGCAGGTCCCAATTGTCCGAATTAACGTTGCATATCTTGGTTAGTGCATTCTCCAACACTTTGTTGAATGCTTCAACAGTTCCATTCGCCTATGGATGATAAGGCGTGCTGTGTTGATGATGAACGTGGAACTCTTCAGTTAAGGCTTCGATGGTTCTGTTCAGAAAATGAGTGCCTTGATCACTCATCAAAATCTTCGGGCATCCGAACCTTGTAAAGATATTTTAAAAAATGAGCTCTGTGGATATAGCTGCGCTACAATATTTCATTGGTTTTGCTTCGGCCCATCTGGTGAGGTAATCAGTAGCAGTAATGATGTACCTCGCACCAGTTCTTTTCCCTGCTAGGTTAATAGGACCCATAAAATCAATGGCCCATTTATAAAAGGTCTATAATGTCAGCTATGGATTTAATGGGATTTCATCTCTGCATGATGATTTTCCTATCCTTTGACAAACATCGCAGCTCTGGTAGTGTTCCTTCGAGTCCTTGTGAATTGTAGGCCACCATAGCCATGCGCGCAATATCTTCTGCGCAGTCGCTCTCCCTGCGTAGTGACCTCTTGCAACTCTTGAATATGCATCAGCCAATATGAATGGCTTCTCGTGCTCTAATACACATCTGCGTAGTACTTCATTGGGTCCCAACTTGTATAGCTGGACCGCAATAATGGTGAAGTTTGTGGCTCGCACTACCAACTGCTTCTTTTGTTGCGTAGTGAACTCTGTGGGTGTGAACCCAATAGTAAAAAAATCAATGATGTCCTTATAATAATCGTCAGCAACCTGTATAACAAACAACTGTGCATCAGGCATATTATCTTCCAGGTTCATAGGTTCCTCTCCTGACTCAATCCTTGACAGATGATCAGGTCCTAAATTCAACCTTCCTGGCTTAACAACAATTTCAAAATCATACTCCTGAAAGAGTAGTAACCATTTGCATATTCGCCCCCCTAAAATTGGCTTATTGACCAGGTATTTTAAAGTAGAATGGTCAGTGAACATAGAGAAGTGCGCACCAAGTAAGTAATGCTTGAACTTCTGCAGTGCATATACCATCGCGAGTCCTTCTCTCTCAGTAGTGGTATAATTCTTCTCAGTGGAGGATAAATTTCTGCTGGAAAATGCAATGGGATGATCAATACCTCCATCTCATGGCTGAGAAAGAACAACACCGAATGCGATACATGAAGCATCAACATGGACATGAAATGGCTTCTCCCAGTCTGGAAAAACTAGGATCGGCGTAGTGACCATCTTTTCTTTCAATGTGTCAAAGCCTTGTTCGCATTCTTCGTTCCAGATGAACGACGCATCTTTCTTTAGCAGCTTCTCCATATCTGCGGTTATCTGCGCATACCCCTTTATTGAATTCCTGTAATAACCAGTATGCCCCAATGTAGTGTACAATTGCTTGACTAAGTTTGGTGTGGGCAAGTTGACAATGACTGCTATCTTTGCAGGATCAACCATGAAGCCCTGTTTACACACAATGTGTCCCAACAAAGTTCCATAGGGAACACGGAAAACACATTTCTTCAGATTTAATGAAATTTGATGTTGTCGGCATTTTTCTAGCATCATCCCGAGGTTCACAGCATGGTTCTTCAGTAAACCAAAAATAGTCCAATCATCAAAATAAACCTCTAAGAACTTATGTATAAAATATTTAAATGTTGCGACTACCACTCTAGAAAATATGGCAGGTGCGTTCTTCAGACCAAAAGGCATCACAGTGTATTGGAACGACACCCATTCTGTAGCAAAAGTAGTCTTGTGCCTATCTGCGAGATCAATCCTGATCTGATGGTATCCAGAGAATCCATCAGTAAAAGAATATGCCTCATTCCCTCCAACATTATCAAGTACTTCATCTGTGAAAGGGGTAGGAAATGGGTCATGCATCGAAGCGTCATTCAGATTTTTGAGATCCACACAGATCTTGATCTCACCCTTTGTTTTCTTATCCTGGATAACCATCGGGCTTATCCACTCATATTCTTCAATCGGCTCAATGATCCCTGCATCAAGCATCTTCTCGAGTTCTGTATTAACTCGTTCTTTATAACGTGAGTTTAGTCTATACGGTCTTTGCTTCACAGGATTCGCGCCAGGATTAAGAGGAATTTTCATCACTCCTAAGTCTCCGAGAATACCTTTCATCTCTATGAATTTGGTCAGGAATAATTCTTGATATTCCTATAGTATGCCCGCTACCTCCTCGACTTTGTCTTCATCCCAATAGTCACCGATAGCTGTGAACTTTGGCTCTTCGCTGGTGCCAATGTTCACTTTTTTTTTTTTCATAGGTCCACTCATATTTGGAATTTCCAGTGGAGGGCCTTCCACCTCGCACGCTCCCTTTGATTCAGGTATCTTTATGTTGCGTGGGTCCTCCTTATCGCTGTATGCTTAATCCTTAGATTCTTCAACGAGGTTATAACAATCAAGAGCATGCTCTAGTTGCTCCCCCCATTCTGGTTGTAGGCACGTAGGTATGCTGTCTACTCCAAAGAATTCTTCTAGTGTCATGTTTCCCTATGTATATTCTAGGCTGAATATTCTTTCCTTAATAACTTGCAGCATGTCATTGATACTCGAATGTTCGTCTTCGAAACTGAAATCCTGCTGGAAGCTCGCAGTTAGGACAGACCAGTCCGCTGTGCCCCCACGCAACTCCAGGTCTAGGTATCACTTCTTTGGAATCGGTTCCTCCAGCGTGTGCACAAATAGGTGTACCCATTCTGTCTGTGGCCTTTCCACCCAAGCTTGTGAACAAGCTTCAATATGATCCCTTGGATCCGTCTGTCCATTATATTTTTCAAAAGGTAGTGTAACCTTCTCAGCAAACTGGATTTGCATCTTAATTCTGCACTGATCCCATGTTGTCGGTGTCTGCTTATGCACATCCCACCATCTGGAATGTGTCTGGCGCAGTGCCATGTCTAATGTTGATACGCAGTCTTCAAACGTAATTGCTGTAATATATTCTTTGATAAAGCAATAAACATTATATAAACCATCATAGGTAGGGATTGTAGTTACCCTTTTATCAATCTAGCGGAGTGACTTCGTGATCTGTGTGCATCTCCTGGCAGATACTTCATGCAATCTTCTTTCCTAGTTTTCTAGTCCTGCATCAGAGTCTGAGATGCAAGAATTGTCACAGTGCCAGCTGAGCGTTCCATCCGCAGTTGGATTAGTATAATCAACAACATTCGTTGTCATCTTGTAAATTCGGTCCAAGTCTTGGGCTCTGGATTCCTCCTGAATCGATTCCACATATCGTTCACCCTGCAAGGGGTCCAATGGCGCGATGACTCTTATATCATTGCCTTCAAATATAATTTTCATGGTATTCAAGTTGATAATGGTGGAGTTAGTCATTTCCCAATCGATACCCAACAATGCCGGATAAGGATGGCTATCATCCACGATTTCAATCACTTCGAAATATGCATAGCTTCGCACTCCGTTAATGTCAAAAACAATGATTGGTAACCTCCCCAAAGGTATAACTATCCCTTGATTGGCCATTCTTAGTTGTATAGGTGAACACTATAACTTTGGTTTTCCCATCTACTGCCATGTCTACTTGGTCAAGACATTTACTTCGGATCATAGATCAAGAACAATGTCATCCATCTCATGGTCCCCAATCTGTGCAGTGAACCTCATTTCCCTTCCTGTTCTTTTGGGACTCCTAATGTTATGGACTGCGCCATGGGAAGCCCCCTTCTCACTTCATGTCTCATACTGATTGAGTAGTTTTTCAAATTCCACGATAGCATCTACGCTCTTCAATAACTTCATGCAGCTCCATAGGAACTGTACAACAAAAGTACCTGTATCTGTTGCAGTGCTCATGTGATCATTTTCCGCTGACATATACTCTATTTGTGGTACTTCACTGCGCAGCGAGAATCTCGTCAACTCAGGTGCTAACTCTCTAAGGATATCCTGCGCTTCTGTAAATGCTCCTTTATTTTTCTTTAAATCTAGACCAAGTGTTCTCCCAGGATCTTTTCTAATCCACACTGGTTCACCCGGAGTTTGCTTAGGATCACGCATTCCCGAAGTTGAAGCTTCTGCGCCTCCATCTCTTCCTGTATAAGCGCCACTACGTGTTACCACGTTTACACTTGGATCCACGATTCTTCTCTCTGCTGTGATCAACTGAATGTTGGGATTTGGCGGTTCTGTCCTTCTACATTTCTGCATTTCTACTTCTAGTACGGGGCAGTCTTCAATAACATGATCGAAGGAGTTACAATAATTGCACGTAGTGCATGGATTGGTACAATCTCTAGATACATGTCCTAGCTGGCCACAGTTATAGAAAATTACCTGGCCGTGACCTCTTCCTTGGGCTGGGCCGACATTTATTCCTCTCCCGCGGTATCCACCACCACAGCCTCTATATCCACCCTGATCGTACTTTGCATTCTCTTGTTTTGGCTGATTTTCTTCTTGGACATGGTACATTCCAGCACCTCGCATCATGTCCATATCTCTCTTCCTTTCGTTCATAATCTCATATGCGCGATAGTTGGATTCATCATGTCTGACTGACTTACAGAAATTGTAATATAAGTTTTTAGTTGTCTTTACATATTTATGTATTAGATAACAGTCCTCAGGCTGGTGTCCTCTGGTTCTACAGATTTCACACCACGGTGCCTGGTTCTGATTCATTGGGTTTGGAGCACCATTGTTGAGATAGTCTTGAAATAAGGGGCAATGTTGTCTGGTGTGACCTTCTCCCTTACATCTTTTACACCAGACTTCATGCCTTTGTTCATATCTTTGTTCCTTTCCAGTCTTCATACCTTGTAATTCTAATGTCAAGGTGGTCAACTGGTTCTGGATCTTAGACATCCCAGAGCTAGTCTCATCGATCGAAGAATCCTCTAGCTTCATTGCGATTTCCAAGGCCTCTACCTGTGATGCAATCTTCTACTGCATCAATGGTTGTATGATGTGAGGCAACAGTGCAGCAATAAACCATTCCTGATGCTGTTGCGGAGCTATAACAAAGCTCACTTGGTCCAACAATGTCTTAAATTTTCGGTCAAATTCCCAAACTGTCTCGGTAGGTTTCTGCTTAATTTCTTTTAACCCTGTTATGCACTGCAACTCGAATTTCGGTTTCTTAAACTCTACTAAGAGCACGACCTTAATTTCCGCTATGGTTCTCGACTATTCCTAAGAATATTTCATAAACCAATGCAAGGATCTGTCTTTGAAAGTAGTGATGAGATGTGCTCTCTTCACAGCATCATCCTGAACTTGCTTTACACTCCATACGGCTTCACATAGAAACCAGTGCTGATCAAGGTCTTCTAGACCCGTTCCTTTGAATATCGGCAGTTTTATATCGTTATCTATCATTCTCCTTCCTAGTTTTGTAGCACCCTAATTAGTGCTAGGATTCCGCGTGAGGTTCTGAGCGAAAAAAGTAAAGGTGGTACTCGGAATAGTGCTAGGGATATTATTCTGCGGAATATTCTAAGACTAGGTATTCTGAACTGGAATAGTCTGAGTTGGAATGGTCTGAGCACCCGCTCCTGTGGTGCTACCAGTATTGATGTTCTGTGGGATGGGATACGCGACGCTCGCAGTGGGTGGGTTCTGAGATAGGGGAGGTGTGGTATTTGCAACCGGCGGGTTCTGAGGTGTAATAGGGTGGATGGTGGCTGATGATGGCGTGGTCTGATTGGTAAGGTAACATGGGATTTCGGTATTCATGCGGATCCTGGGTCCTCTGGGATTCTATTCTTTATTAAAATTATATCTCTTTCCACTTCTTAGATTATGGGTTTCTTCGTCAGAGTCACTATATATACTTTCTACCATGACAAAGTCAAAAATATTATTGCATTCTTAAAACGCCTTTCTCAGCTAAAAGCATTTTAATGTATAGACTAAGATTGTTCAGTTACTTACCTCTGGATTCTTTGAAAAAGTATGCTTTAGCTTGGTTGTAGGATTTCAACGTGTCTACAACAAATTCTGTTACAAATCCTTCAAGTATGCTATCAACCCAGAAGTCGACTGCTCGTGACAATGGGCTATCTATTGCTTTGAGCTGCGCAGTGAGCTCTGGAGTCCACTCTGTAGGTACTCCTCCCTGAAAGCAGTTTTTCCTCTGCGTGAGTCGTGATATACACTCATGCAGCTCATTTCCAAATGAAGCCCAGAATATCTCGTGGATATCTTTCCACAAATATCTGTTCAACCAATCTAAGTCAGATAGACGTGGGTGTCCGTTCTCTTTCTTTGCAAAATATCTTTTGGTCTTATCACACCAGTCCCAGATCTCTTTCTTTTCGGGATGCCAATTATCTGAACCCAACGGGAACTGGTATTCTTCGTCACACATTAATTTCCAAATACACTAACACATCACTAAGTCTTATCACAGAAACCAAACCATTGGTTGGCATATGTAACTGATCTAGAGGTTTCCAATGTAGACCCAGGAACTTCGCGGTTCAAGGAACCAACAAAACCCCTATTCACCGGCCTTTTCAGCAATAGACTGCGAGCAGCCTGAGGTCTCACCTAAGGTGAAGCTGAGGCGGTGGTTGTAGAGTCAGGTTTCAACAACCTGGTGATGTGAGTGTCAAAGAGACGGATGGGCAGCGCAGTAAAGGACTCTAGTTGCAGACAAAAGACTACGCGAAGTCTCTACTTCGCATCGGATACTTTGGCAAGCGGAGGTGCTTGTGCAACCAACGCATCCAAATATTGCGCGATATGCGATACTTCCTGCATCACGACAATAAGCTATCAACAACTTACCTCATAGCACTCGCAACGGGTTAGCATGTCAACTAGACTGCCCGTCCACTTCAGGACTTGATTAACTCTACTCAACCTTACTTAATGATTTCCATCCATTCGACAACACTTAGGTTATTATCGTTATGGTATATGTAGATGAATGGAACATACAATACTACGTGCTCCCACGCTATGCTCAAATCCAGTGCTTAACTATGTGATTATCCAACAGATTCATGCATTCAAAGACTTAGATGTGCTGAATACTTAACATTCATCCACACATGTATTACTTAACATATTATTCCCATTATTCATGCGGTAAATACATATAAGAGTAATCACATAACAGTTAACTGCGGCATTAAACATCCATACTAAGCAAATGAATAGTTGCAAAGCAAAAAAAAATCACACTACACAGAATTTAACGTGGTTCACCCCCCAGATGGAGGCTACGTCCACAAGAACTATTGTTATATTTGTCTTTTGGGAAGGGTACAACAGTTCTTAGTCTGTGCACTCAACTGCAGACTCTCTTCTCTCTCAGATAGGTCTCTACACACACAACTGCAGAACCTTTACAATAGCACTAAGCTTAAAAGATGCAACAATATTCAAACTTACAAAATGAAGAGTAAGAGTTAACCCTTTCCCATACAAAAATTCCTTATTTATAGATCATGCTCGTAGGTCATGTCTTTACAATCTGTAGGCAAAAACCCTTAGGTTTACAAAACTGTCACAATTTACCCAAAACCAGACTATTGGATCCTGGTAGCGAATATTCCATCGTGGCGGTCTTCCATGCATGCATCACGTCGCTATCGGCCTTCCTGTTGCACGCATGCCAACATGTCACTTTCACCAAGCCGTTGTTCCTCTAACGGTCTCGTGCGACTAGTTCATGTAGTGGTATCTTTCGTGTGTGCGACCAGTCGCTTTCTTCCCAATTTTCTCCTGCCCGCCGCTTGGCACTCTTGGAGCATCTTAACCAAAAGTATATGGTCTAGCCCAAACACGTGCCATCTTCCATCCAACATTCTGCCTTGCTGGATCTCCATAGACTGGACACTTCATAGCATTGTCTCCTCGGAGCGCTGTACTTCGCAGCTCTTTCGACGCTACGCTGCGCGCAACTTCGCAGCATCCAAAACTTATACAAAAAAGTACTTCAACTGAAATGCGCTCAGCTCCGCAGTTCCAAAATCCTTCTTGCACAAAATTGCCCCATTTGGGCCAGGTCCAACACTTATGTGGTTGGTTAAGGCTTCTTATTTTCCCCATCCTTGGAAACTTCCTTTAGAGCCTAAGGTCAAGGTTTCATCGTTTGACCATGTTTAGTGCCATAAAACCCATACTGAGTGCTAAAATACTCCTAGTTTCACCCATATCATTTATTGGAGGCTAAACATATCCTTGTCATTTGAGTCCTCTTTCATTGTTGTGAACCTATGTAATTAATACACCTCTAAGTTCGAAACCTCAAGTTTCCCTTCCCTTAGAAGCTTTATTTTTATTAAGATTTGCAGTCCTCCTCCCAACCATGTACAAGGCCCCCATGTCCATAAATAGTTCTCAAAATATCCTAATGAAGTATGTATCAACACTTGGAAGCCGAAGAACCCGAAGACACATCCTATTTGTTGTTTTGAAAGCTCCTTTCTTTATCTTGTTCAAAACCTCCGAATAATGTCCATATCCTCACCAATAAGATAAATATTCATAGTCATATCTAGGCATTCAACACCAAAACTTGGTGTTCATAATCTCCTAATCATATTTGAATATGCTCATATGGAGGCCAAATATCCCTCGTTCCTAGACGTGTTTTGATTTGACACATCATTCTTGGTCCTAAATGAATAAAAGCCTTGTTTAGGGCATAAGGCATATCTTTCCTCCATTGAACATGTTCATGGTCCCAAGACCCATACTTAATGTCCACAACCTACTTATTGCATTGAGGTCAACAATCAAAGGAAAATGATACCCTTCAGAGATCAAATATTATTCTTTAAGGCAGTATCCATGGCTCGAGACACTTTCAACCAACTCAAAGATACCTCTAGTCTACCTTCAATCTACTTAGCGTACCTTTCCATATGCCATATAGAAATGGGGACATCCAGTTGGTACTAGTGTTATGGAATATCCTCTCTAATTGACTTATGGTAAAACACTTTCTTATGTGTTTACATAACATTAGGAGGTCAAAGGTGTTACTTTATAATGGCTCACATATTCTCAATATTGTTACAACAGCTTAGGGAGCATCACAATGTGGTTATAAGTGTATGATCTCTTGTGTGAGGTGTGCCATTAGGTATTTAAGAAAGCACAACCCTCATTTCATCTCATTGGAAACATTTACCTAGCCATTTTTCATATGTATCAACACTTGGGAGCAAAACAACTCTAATATATTTCCTATATGGTAGTTTGAAATCTCCTTTATGCAGATGCGGGAGTTGACCGAACCCGAGTCCAATCGCTGGTTTGGGTTCTGTGCCCTTGGAGCGATTCCTCAAACTGTCCCTGAATGGCCCTGGGGTGACGGACCAAAATTACCATAGAAGCAAAACCATGACTCCGATCGTGAATCCCTCTATTCCTATGGATCCAGGACACCGATTTTCAGCTAGGGGAACCCCCACACCGTTCCTCGAAGTCTCAGAAACAGTGCTATTGTGCCATGTTTGGAGCTAGGGTCTTGTTCAGTGAAGGACATGCTAATATTGATCAAGGGGGTCATTTACTATCCGAAGGCTCCCGGGAATGTGTGGCCATTGTGAAAACAACCACAATGGGAACGTGCATGTGCGGTAGCTGACGGAACCCAAGTCCGCTCGTCGGTTTGGGTTCCATGCCCTCGGAGCAATTCCTCAAAGTGTCCTTGAATGACCCCATGTGCCCGACCAAAATTCCTGCAACAACAAAACCATGAATCTGATCGTGAATTTGTCAATTCCAATGGAGCCAGGACGCTGGGTTTCAGCTAGGGGTCCCCCCACACCATGCCTCAAAGTCTCGGAAATGGTGCTATTGTGCCATCTCCAGAGCTAGGGTTTTGATCAGTGAAGGCCATGCCAATATTTCTCAGGGGGGTCATTTCTCATCCGAAGGCTCCCGAGCATGCGTGGACATCGTGAACACATCCACAATGGCCACATGAACCTGTGGGAGCTGACGAAACCCGAGTCTGCTCGCCAGTTTGGGTTCCGTGACCCCTGAGAAATTCCTCAAAGCGTTCCTAAATGGTCGTGATGTGCCCGAACAAAATGCCCGTGGTAGAAAAATCATGACTCCGATCGCGAATCCATTGATTCTGATGGATCCGGGACTATGGGTTTCAACTAGGGGACCCCCCACAACATTCCTCGAAGTCTCGAAAGTGGTGGTATTGTGCCATCTCCATAGCTAGGGTTTTGCTCAGTGAAGGCCATGCGAATATTGATCAAGGGGTTCCTTTATCATCCAAAGCCTCCCAGGCATACGTGGCCATCGTGAACACATCCACAATGGCCACCTGCATGTGCGGGAGTTGACGGAAATTGAGTCTACTCATCGGTTTGGATTCTGTGACCCCGGAGCAATTCCTCAAAGTGTCCCTGAATGGCCCCAGTGTGCCCGAACAAAATGCCCACAACAACAAAACCATGACTCTGATCATGAATCCATCCATTCCGATGGATCCGGGACTCCAAGTTTCAGCTAGTTGACCACCCACACCGTGCCTCGAAGTCTCAGAAGTAGTGTTATTGTGCCATCTCCAGAGCTAGGGTTTTGCTTAGTGAAGGCCATGCCAATATTGCTCAAGGGGGTCATTTCTCATTTGAAGGATCTCAGGTGTGCATGGCCATCATGAACACGTCCATAATGGACACGTGCACATGCGGGATCCGACAAAACCCAATTCTGCTCATCATTTTGGGTTCCGTTCCCCTGGAGAAATTCCTCAAAGTGTCCCTGAATGGCACTGGGGTGCTCGACGAAAATGCCTACAGCAGAAAAACCGTGACTTTGATCATGAATCTGTCGATTCTGATGGATTCAGGATGTTGGGTTTCATCTAGGGACCCCCCCTAGACCAGTCCTCAAAGTTTCAGAAATGGTGTTATTGTGCCATCTTAGTAACTAGGGTTTTGCCTAGTGAAGAACATGAGAATGTTGCTCAAGGGGGTCATTTACGATATGAAGGCTCCCAGGCATGCATGGCCATCATGAAAATGTCCACAATGTCCACATACATGTGCGAGAGCCAATGAAACCTGAGTCCGCTCGCCGGTTTGGGTTCTGTGCCCTGAGAGCAATTCCTCAAAGTGTCCCTGAATGGCCCCGGGGTTCTCGACAGAAATGGCCGTAGCAGAAAATCCGTGGCTCCGATCGCAAATCCGTCGATTTCAGTGGATCCAGGACACTGGGTTTCAGTTAGGGGACCCCCCACACTATGCCTCAAAGTCTCAAAAATGGTGCTATTGTGCCATCTCCAGAGCTAGGGTTTTACTTAGTGAAGGCCATGCTAATCTTGCTCAAGGGGGTCATTTCTCATCCGAAGGCTCCCAACGTGCATGGCCATCGTGAACACATCCAAAATGGCAACGTGCATGGCCATCGTGAACACATCCAAAATGGCAACGTGCATGTGCGGAAGCCAATGGAACCTGATTCCGCTCGCCGATTTGGGTTCTGTGCCGCTAGAGCAATTCCTCAAAGTGTCCCTGAATGGCCCCGGGGTGCTGGACGCAAATGCCCACAGAAGAAAAACCATGACTCTGATTGCGAATCCATCGATTCCGATGGATCCGGGACGCCGGGTTCCAGCTAGGGGACCCCCCACACCGTGCCTTGAAGTATCAGATATGGTGTTATTGTGCCATCTTTGGAGCTAGGTTTTTTCTCAGTGAAGGCCATCCATCACTGAGCAAAACCCTAGCTCCGGAGATGGCACAATAACACCGTTTCGGCCTTCACTAAGCAAAATCCTAGCTCCGAAGATGGCACAATAACACCGTTTCCAAGACTTCGAGGTAGGCTTTGGGGGGTCCCGTAGCTGGAACTTGGCATCTCGGATCCATCAGAATCGATGTATTTGTGATCAAAGTATTGGTTTTGCTGCTGCGGGAATTTTGGTCTGACACTCCGGGGCCATTCAGGGACACTTTGAGGAATTTCTCTAGGGGCACAGAACCCAAACCGGTGAGCGGAACAAGGTTCCGTCAGCTCCCGCACATGCACATGGCCATTATGGATGTGTTCATGATTTCCACACACGCCCGGGAGCCTTCAGATCGTAAATGACCCCCTTGAGCAAGATTGGAATGGATTTCACTGAGCAAAACCCTAGCTCTGAAGATGGCACAATAGCACCATTTCCCAGACTTCGAGGCATGGTCTGGGGGGTCCCCTAGCTGAAACACGACGTTCTGAATCTATCCGAATCGATAGATTCACGATTGGAGTCACGGTTTTGTTGTTGTGGGCATTTTGGACCGACACCCACGTGCCATTCATGGACACTTTGAGAAATTGCTCTGGGGGCACGAAACCCAAACTGACGAGCGGAACATGGTTCTGTTAGCTCCCGCATGTGTACGTGGTTGTTTGGGATGTGTTCACAATGGCCATGCATGCCTGGGAGCCTTAAAATCGTAAATGGCCCTCTTGAGCAAGATTGGAATGGCCTTCACTGAGCAAAACCCTAGCTCCGGGGATGGCACAATAGCATCGTTTCAATAATTTGAGGCACGGTGTGTGTAAGAATCTGGCAGTTGTAGCAACTCACAATCAAACTCACAAATATGTTGCAAAGAAGAAGAGAAGGAGACACTCAATGATAACTCATAAACATAGTAGAATAGAACAATATCGCAGTATTTTACAATGAATAAGAATGTAAATGAATGAATACAATAGAACAGTAAGGTGCATAATATAGGATTCAAATAGGCTAGTAGGGCATTCAAATTCCTAACTCAGAGTCTGGCTTGGATAATAGTGGAGTCCTCATCTAGTCAATGTATCAATCATCAATGGTAACAGTTAGTCAAGTGTGGCTAACTGAATGTGGTAGGTGTAACTAGCACATGTAGGCACTAACTAAATGAAGGAGACTCAGTGGAGGGCACATGAGGAGCTAATTGGAGTCAGAATGGGAAGTCTAGTCTCACTGGAGGTCCATCAGAGTGATACAATCAGTTAGGAGTCAATATAGCCTTAAATCAAGGAAAGACAAGCAACTAACTGAAGTGAACTGCGTGGTAGGTGAGAAAAGGAACCTAACTGGTTGTGGCAGGTGAAAAGGGCGCACTTGTCATGGAGAAGGGCGCATTTGGTAGGTGGGAGGCCCCCTGGGGGCTGTAGACAAGCTGTGAAGAGCTAGAACCAAGCTCTAGGAGCTGGGAGGTCCACCATGATGATGACTGGATGCATACAGTGGCATGCAAATGCATGCAGCATGCAGTTTTGCATGCATGTAAAGAAGAGCTAGAATTAAGCTCTAGGTGTTGGGGAGACCACCATGATGATGACTAGATGCATGTAGCATGCAGATTTACATGCAAGCATGCAAAATACAAAAATGATGGGGAGAATATTCCAACATCCCCCCACAAGATATACTATGAGGAAATAACTGAAGAATAGGGCCTTGGTTACTGAGACCAAAAGTCACCCTGTAAAACAGTAAGATAGGGCCCTGGTTACTGAGACCATAGGTCACCCCGTACAATCAATCTAAATAAACTAAGTGAGAAAAGAGGGAAAACCTAGTGGGAAGAAAGCCCACCCTCAAAATAGACTGAAGGTGCTAAAGTAGCATGTCATGACTTACCCCTGAAGGAGGCAAGTGTCATTCTTTTCTGAAGAAGGATTGATCGATCTGCAATGGATCAATAATGTGAGAAGGATGAAACCTTCCATGCTGAAAATCTGATCTGGTTCTTCTATGATCATGTGGATCACCAACCAAATCACCGACAGATCGGAGTGTAGAGGATTCCCATCGAGGAAGAGGAGGAATATCTA
The DNA here is from genome assembly GCA_027924585.1 of Larix kaempferi. Classification (NCBI taxonomy): domain Eukaryota; kingdom Viridiplantae; phylum Streptophyta; class Pinopsida; order Pinales; family Pinaceae; genus Larix; species Larix kaempferi. The sequence goes on from BSBM01000012.1 coordinate 24,246,958, forward strand.
GTGAGAGATCTTCATGTTCTTGTGGATCTAGATCTCCCATACCCTCATCTTCATCATCAATTGCTAGACCTTCAGGTTCTTGTGGATCTGGATCTAGCATTTTATCATCATCATTTCCATCTGAAATCTCATGTGATGATGCATCTCTCTCTTGATCATCAATCAAAGAAGGAGGAATATTATTTTTGGGAAGAAGTGGATCATGTTGCAAAAACATAATATGAAGATCATCACGAAGCATGTGATTCAAACCAACTGAGGTAGAATCAAAACCATGAATGTGCAGATAGTTCTTTGATATCTCCTTTGAACTGACATAGGTGTGATTGTCACCAAAGAAACTATGACATGATGATGATGAATCTTCAACAAGATCACTGGTGGATGCAACAATGGTGGTGGCCCATGAACCAATAGGTGCTAAATCTTCAGGTTCTTGTGGATCTGGATCCAGCATTCCCTCCAAAGGAGTTATCTTCCTCTTGGGTTAAGAACCAAAAAGAGCAGACAGCTAGGCTGTCAGATATTGAAGCTGGTCTCGATGTTATTACAAGATCTGTAGAAAATATACAATCAGCACTTCCAGCTCCTTCTTCTTCTCCTCCTGACAATAGTCAAATCAACCAAGAAGGCTATAAGTTCAAATATCATTCTGGTAGCTCAAGCCCCCAGAAATTCTTGAAACAGTTAAGTCCACATAGACTACAAAGTATTCAGCATGGTGCTGAATTGGCTAGAGAAAAGTATGAATTGTTGAAACAAAGAGTTCTCTCACTTGGTTTCCATGACATTAAAATGGCATCTTCCACTATCTCTATGGATTCTGAGATAGGTGAAGCCTCTAGCAACCCAAAAAGAAACAGAGCTAAGTCACATTTCTTCCAAAATCAAGCTAGAAGAGTTTCAGGTCAAGATGTCAGCCACAATAAGTTCCATAGTCCATTCAACAAATGGACAAATGAATTAAAAAATGTAGATATCAAGATTGATTCCAAAGATCTGTCCAAAGGCTTTGGTAACACACTGATTATTAATTTTGATTGCTTGGAAAATGATCAGATTCTAAATCTGTTCCAAAAGATCAATGCATGGGAATTCCAGAGAAAAGCAGAAACTAACGCATCCTAGAAAGATATAGCTACGCAGCTTACTTGGGCATTCACAGGAATAGCAAAGCTCTGGTGGGAAAAAAATTCAGAAGAAGAAAAAGAACATTTACTAGAGAATATGATCCTTTAGAATCTTTGTTTCAAGCCCTTGCTCATGAATTTCTTGGTGCATTACCTCCCAATGCATCTCATACTGCTCAATTGTACATGTCCCAGAAATTATGTGATATCAATCTTCTTCAAGAATATTTTTGTATGATGCAGACCATGTTGTACAAAATTACAGATCATCAAAATGTTTCCTACATTCGCCATTATCTTGCCTCTCTTCTCGACAAAATCCCTGTTCTTGTAAATACCTATTTGTATAATCATCAAGTCAAGATTGAAGAGTTATCTCTTGCTGGTTTACATTATCATGTGCTCACAACCCTCCAAAAAGAATGTGTCACCATGAAGACACAAAAAAATATCAAAAAATAAATTTTTGTTTCTCAGTTAGCCTGTCAGCAATTTCGTGAAATTGCCAATTATGGTTGTTTCAAGCCTCATCCACATAAAACATCTGCATGCACCCGCAATTCCAAAAATTTCGGTGAATCCAGTTCTCGATCCCATCCCAGATTCTGGTCTTCCTCAAAAAGAATCTTGAAGTATCCAAAGAAACCTTTTTTTTCAAAATAGAAAGAATAGGTTTGTCTTTAAGAAAAGGACCCAGCCACTTCGAAAGTCTACCTGTTACATCTGTGGCAAGCAAGGCCATTGGGAAAACAAGTGTCCAGAGAAGAAGACAAAGTTTCAGAATAAAATCTGTGAGATTTTTACAGCAGAGTACAATCCTGCTGAGTGGTATGTAGTCCCTGAGTTACAATCAGAAGATGAAGGATTCTCCATTCATGAGTCTGCAAATGACTCTGAATATAATTCTAGTTCTGATGAGTTATATCTCCATAAGCTTTCCATTAATTCTTCGGATAGCTCTGATGATGACCAAACCTTTATCAGTAATTTTTTATGTTTTCTTTTGCTTCTCTCAAAAGTCAGATATAAGAGTTAGAAGAAAAAAAGGCTAGTCTTTCTCCAGGCCTGGTCATAATCAGAAGAAGACTACAAGAAAAGATTGATGAGTTGACAAAAAAGTTGCCAGAACCTTCACAGTGTGTCCCTACATATGAAGGGTCAGATCCAAGCGAGGCAGATCTTCTTAGAAAAATTGTTTTCTTTGAAAACAAAGTAAAAAGAGAGAGAGAACAGTTAGCTAACTTAGCTACAAGTATACAAGGATATCTACATCAACTCAATGAATTGAACTCTTAATATATCCAGCTAACAATGAGAAAAGCTCACAGCTTTACCCCAGCTCCAGAAACAACAGAAGAACCAGTCCCTGAACAAAAGAGTTTAGGAGATCGGATGGTTGTACCTATCCAGATCAAAACGGAAGGGTATAAAGATTATGACTTGGATGCACAAGTAGATAAAGGCGCCATGAACAGTTGTTGTAAATACAAAGCCATTCCAGAATATTTTTGGCAGCCTATCTCTATTCACTTCAGAGCAGTTAACAAGGAACTCATCAAGATAAATTTTATTGCTCCGGATTTTCCTATTTTGTTAGGAAAAATCAAAACATATGTTAATTTATATTGTTTAGACACAGGAGCTGACATATTACTAGGATGAGATTTTGTCAAGAAACACCTGCCAATGTCAGTTAGAGAAGATTTAGTTGATTTCACAGTGCAAGGAACTGTGACTTCCATTCCAATAAAGTCTTCTTTCACTATTAGAATTTCTCCTGAAAAGCCAGACATTGTCGAAGAATCAGTCAAGGATTTGGAAAAAATAAAAAAGATTGTCAAACATGCAGACCTACATGGTCAAGACATCCTTGCAGAAATAACTCAGAAGTTACAAAAGGAATGTACTTCTGATCATCCAGATGCCTTTTGGAAGAGAGAAAAATACTATGTCACTTTGCCATACAAACATAATATAGATATAAAACCTCAGAAAGCCTCAGCAAATAATATGAGTCCTACGGAGCAGCAAGCATGCAAAGAAGAAATCCAACAATTTTTGGATAGGAGGTTGATAGAAGGCTTGCAAAAGTGCTTGGGCTTGCCCAACATTTTATGTCAATAAGCATTCTGAGCAAGAAAAGAGAAAAGAAAAGATTGGTAGTTAATTATGGAGAATTGAACAAAGCTTTAGAACCAATCAGGTATCCTCTACCTCATAAAGATTTAATTCTGTCTAAAATAGAAAAAGCCAATGTCTTTAGTAAGTTTGATCTTAAGGGTGGTTTTTGGAAAATCGGCATAGCACCAGAAGACAGGCACAAGACTGCATTCGTAGTCCCTCATGGCCAATATCAGTGGACAGTAATGCCTTTTGGTCTGAAGAATGCTCCATCAAAGTTCCAAAAAAGGATGGAAGACATTTTTCGCTCTTTAGACTTTGTTATTGTATATATTGATGATTTGCTCATTTTTAACAGAGATATAGCTGAGCATAAGATCCATTTAGAACAATTTCATAATTATGTTTTTAAACATGGGATTGCACTTTTGTCATCCCCAGATAAGTTTGTTATTGCCAAGACTTCCATTGAATTCTTGGGCCTTCAGATTTCACAAGGAAGAATAATTCTGCAGCCACATGTTTTGCAGAAACTCTTAGAGTTTCCTGACAGATTGCAAGATACTAAACAGGTTCAACGATTCCTCGGCTGCTTGAATTATATCATACAGTTTTATTAAGCACAGGAAAAAGACACAAAGTTGTTACATAAAAGATTAAAGCCTGGCACAGAATGGATACCAGCTATGATTGACACAGTTAGGAATCAAAGCAAACATCCAGAAGCTTCCTCCCCTTGCTCTTCCAGTCCTAGATATACCTTTTATTTTAGAGACTGATGCTTCTGATCAAGTTTGGGCAGCTGTGCTATTGCAAAAGCATTCAAAGAAAGAGGAGGTCTGTGCTTATACTTGTGGAACATTTTCTGAAGCAGAATCCAAGTACCCATCATCACACAAAGAGATCCTTGCTGTCAAGAAGGGTATTCATCGTTTCAGACTATTTCTCAAAAGTGTCCATTTTACAGTTAGAACAGATCTTAAGCATATGAAGGGTATGCTTGGTAACAAAAGACTTCTAGAACATTGCAATGCCAGAGTTCTAAGATGGACAGTCTGGCTTCAAGGTTTTGATTTTGAGATTTTCTACAAAGCCGACAAAGATAATCATCTTGCTGATATGTTAACCTGAGAAGGATAACAATTCCGAGAAATCAAAGTTTTTGAAAAAGGCGAGTCTTCATACTCAGCAGCAGACAATTCAGTTCTTGTTTGTCATGAATGCATTTATTGTTATTGCAGCGATTGTTTTCACAACAAAATCCAAACTCTTCCTTTTGAAATCCAACAACAAATACTTCAAGATCGGCTAAACTTTCTAGAGGGACGCTGCAGCTACAATATCAATTTCAATAATCCCCTTCTCAGAGTCAACCATGTCAATATGATTATAGGGCATTTTCATTTGCTTTCAGGAGAATCACAATTTTTTGTTTATATTTTTGACCCTGCTATTAGATGGATAGATTTTTATGCCATTCACCAGCTTGCTAGAGCAAATGGCAAAGTTATTGTATGTTTCTTTTGTGATGATCTTCATACTCGCCAGTGGAGTCCCTCGATGAAGATTTTACTCTTTTTATATGTTCCCAGAATCTCAGCCTTAGAGCATGCCTCTCCCCAGGTTTTCATTCCTGTCCTGAAAGATGAAATATATGGTGCCTCTCTCATCTATGGTATTTTCCAGTTCGACATCCTTTGGAAAGGTGCTACTGTCCACCCCTCAATTACTCCAGGACAAGAATTCAAGCTTGTTATCAAACACTGTTTCTTTGGTGATGTTTCTGTTCCCAGCTACATGAGACCTGAACTTTTCAGACAGTCTCCTTTCTTTGCATGTTTTCGAGAAGATGCCCCTCATTGGAGATACGAAGTGGTGGAGGTCGAGTAAGTTTTGTTTACTGTCATTAAAGGTAAAACCTAATTTCTTGATACCACATTGAAGATGGTATTAAAAGAATCGCCACATTCATGCCAACCAATCCTTGGATGTTATTACACCATTTGAGATCGTGTCACTAGAACCATGAAAAAGAGGCACATGAATTCCAGAGATCATGAAATTTTATTCATACTGATATGTAGTAAAAAAAGCCGCAGTGAATTTCAGAGATTATTGGCGTATTAACCAAAAAATTACTAGCTCATTTGACCCACTAGACTGCCACACTGTTGAAGAAATTTGCCTAATGAAAGGAAGTTATGCATAGCTACGTTAATGGGTGGCATCAGATTCTTCATCATGTTGTAAAGTTGCTGCCATCGAAAGAAACTTAGCACGAGATCAAATTTTATCAAATTGTGAAGTTACACCAGACCGCCAGATTGAAAGGAGAAAATGTAGATGCAACAAAGTTACCAGTTACTATAGAAAGACGCCTGCTCACAAGTCTTCCATGACATTAGATTACAGTTATGTTTCAGGAAATAAATCCAGATTGTTCTCTAATAGATCGCACCGGCTCACCAGACTCGCATCATCGTCGAGAAATCTATAACGAGCTCGTTGGAGCAAGGGAAGTCCTTTATTTATTTTTTTCACCATTTTTACAATAGTTCTTTTCCTTATGTTCTTCTTTTTTTAGTGCAGGCTATAGAAATTTGATGGAATAGTTTTCGGGAAGATTGCACATTTCCGAAGGAATATTAATATATTAAGAACAAATGATGTAGTGGTCGAACGTACGTGTTTTGATCTTAGTAACAGGGTTTTACTCTAGGCTTGTTGAAGATTTGCTTCGACGAAGAAGTCTCACTATATCATTCAGGTTTGAAGAGCGCGAGATATTGTAGATTCGACTGGCCAGGTCACGCAAGTATTCATTATTGAAGCTCTTACTTAGAAGTTGTTATTCTCCTTCATGGCCTATATAAGAAGCTTCAAATTATTCATTGCAAATTCACATTCTGTTCAAGTAGAACCCGTAGGTGTAGATGAATAGAAAGGAAATGGCATTTCTAAAAGACACGTTTATAATTATTTTTCTCCTCTTTATTTTGGTATACTTAAGTGGGTGCCTGTTCAGCAAAAGAATCATGTCGATGGACTTGGGATTTCAACAACTGAAATTTTCTGATAGCGTAGATTCTTTTTTGTTAAACTCGCCATTGCTTTTGTTTTTGTTGTATTGGTAGTGGCATGGAGCTACTCCAGGGGAAGAAAGGGTAGGTTTCCTCAGGGTCTTTCCCGTTACCTATTATCCACAATCTTCACATGTTGGGAGAGCTTCCCCGCCGAGGGTTGGCAGTTCTGTCTATGAAACATGGGATTCTCATGTCTCTCTGCCTCACCTTAGTTGTCTCCTCTCCAGATAGCAAGGGATATTCTGAATAACCATGATCATATTTTTGCAAACAAAGCTCCGTTGGCCGCTGCTAATAATTTTTCATTTAATTTTTTGGACATCGCAGCGGCCGACGGAGGGAAGTGCGTAAGCTTTGTGCTTTGTATTTGTTGAGCGCCAGGCGTGTAAGAGGAATTCTCTGCTATGATTAACTCTATTATTAATTCAGATGATTCTCATCCCTTACAAATCCACCAAACCGTGTCATCCCTTTCCACGACTATAATATATAAGATGGCATTTGGTAGAAAGTAGTCGGACTAAGACTTAAGAGCTTTCAATTCAATGGTCACAGAAAGTTTGTTGTTATTGGGCTCATTTAATATTGGAGATTACATACATTTTTTGGACTGGATGGATTTGCAAGGTCTCAGCGATCGGATGAAGAAGCTGTGTAAAAACCAAGAATGGTTGTTAGAAAAAGTAGTAGAGGAACACATTGCCCGAAATGATCCCAACATCACTAAATTTGAAACCCGATTTTTACAGAATTCTTGAACACATGAAGAGCTTTCAAACCTATTAACCTTTGAAAGCTTATTCTATAATTATATATAGGGGTGAAATCATTACTATATTCCCCGATTCCATGATATATGGAAGGATTTATGTTAAAAAATTCTCCAAAGGGATAATCAATGGGCGATGACAGTGGTATCGTGAATTTACAAGCAATATATATAGGGCGAAAGTGTTATTATTAACTTCCATGTCAGTAAATTGGGGGCGATTGAGGCATCCAATACAAATTTAATTTATTTAGATGGGCGAACGAAAGATTTTACATAATTTTCTGGGGGCGAAATCCGTTTTCGGGGGCTCTCCCTCCTAGAAAATGGAGGGCGATTGCCGTGTTAAATATTATTTTTAAAATAAAAAAGGGAGGAAATTTTCAAAATTTTAAATTTTTTTATATAAAAATTCGTCCACTTAATTTTGAAAATTCATTAAATTCGTCCATGGACGAAAATTCGTCCCTAAAATAATAATGTCAGGGACACTTTGAGGAATTGCTCTGGGGTCATGTTGGAGCATAGGCCGCAACTATGGTAAAGCTGCCAAGTTTTGGGAAAAAACACTAAGTTTGAAGGAAAAGTGCTAATTTTGAGGAAAAGCACCATTTTTGGCGGAAATGAATAGTGCGCGGTACAGCGCCAGATGGACGAGCTCACCATAGAGTGCGGGCCGGAAATCGTGGAGCTTGCGCGCACAAGCCAAAGAAGAGTAAATGTGGCCGAGTAGAAAGCTCAACCACTACAATAAATGAAGCGGCGGAATAGAGGGCTCAGCTACCCTCATTAAGGAAAAGTACAGGAGTTATGGTTGCTCGGACCAAGGAAGAGCAACGGGATGAAGCATTGAAGGCGAAGTACAAGGAGTAAAGAACGATGAAGCGATGCCCATACCCGCGATCTGTGCTGGAAATCACGGAGCCTGCAGGAAGCTGCGACGCGACTGCAAGAGGCGTCTAAAGTACACCTAGCCGTGTCAGTGGTTAGGGTTTTTGGGGATCACTGTTGGGGAAAGGCCCACAGTTTTGTAAAGGTACGACCCTCAGGGCCACCTATATATATGTGTAATTGTAAAGGGAAAAGAGTTAGAAGGGTTAAGGAGTTAGAGAATTGGATAGCTGTAGAGCTAGTCACTGAGTTTACAGACAGTCTAAGTTGATGTCTGAGTCATTGTAATATCTGTAGAAGAAGAGAATAGATCTAAGAGAAGGGCTCCCAGCTGTGTGCGTGGAGTTTCCTATAAAGATCTAAGGCTGCAGCTGTGTGCGCAGCGGAACTGTGTAATTCCCATCTCAAGATAATATAAGATACAACTCCCGTGGACGTGATTTCCCCATGGAGGCGAACCACATGATTCTTGTTGTTATGGTGATGTTTTGCGTGAATGCATGTCTATGTTTTACTATCTATGTTTACATGAATGTTTCGCTGCCTTTGTGAATGAGTATGTAAAGTAAGTCCTTGAATCTCCCCTAGAAGTTATACTCGTGCAGTGTCGAAGGAGCCTGTGAGAACGCTATCGCCGCAGCGCTTGAGGAGCATGATATTGCGCTGAGGCGCAAGGCCAGAGACGATACAGAGTGTATCGGCGTAGCGGGTAAAAGCCTTGTGTGCAGGGGAGGGGCTGCCGCGCAGCTAGGCTGAGATGAGTAAGTTCCAGCGCAGTGGTGCTGCGAGGCCTGTAGAAGAGTAAGACGCTCTGTACAGGGGTTACCTGCAAGGTAGGAGAAAAATGTAGACTCCGCACCACCCCGGTTAAGGAAACCTGATTCCTTAGACCCCCCATAGCCACTTCGGGTGAGACCTCGGGCTGCTGCGCAGTCCGTTTCCGAAAGGGCCAGTGCGCCAAGGGGTGTTTGTTGCTGCGCCTCCTGAAAACCTGGGTTTGTCCAGAAAGCAGCCAACAAATGGTTCCGCCGCCGGTTTTAACCCTATTATTTTGAAGGCAATGTGGTGCTGGAATCCTACAGCTAAAGAAATTCAAGAGTGGTTTGATTCAAAGGCGAGAGAGTTCGCTGAACGTGAAAATAGAAGCCCTTGGTTTCAGACGGAAGACTGGTTGCAGAAGCATATTTATACTAACCTTCACGAAATCTTCTTTGTAACATTTGCACTCGAGTTGCATGAGTGGGTATCCAAGCTAGCAGATACTCAACCCACTGTGCATGTTGATCAACCTATCGTTTGGTCGCCTGAGATAGTTAGCACTGTGAGGCGGGTAGATAATCCTGTGTCCCGCGCAGTAGACTTTTGGTTGAACAGTCTGCTGGAAGGCTTCATCACCGAGTTTGCAGTAGATACGAGAAAGAGCTTCAGCGAGGCTGAGAGGAGATTCTTCAAAGCATACAGGGGTAAGTTCTTAAATTGTCTGAACCTGTCGATTAAAATGCTCTTATATGAAAAAGGAAAACTATGCATAGCTTCCGATGAATAGCATAGACAAGTAGTGTCCGCAGATTCTTATAGTGACTTTGAAGCTATTGGTTGCACTCGTAGTGGAAAACGGTATAAAGTAGGCCTCGACCAACATTCTTTTGAGTCTATCCCAGAAGATAGTCGAGCTTGTAGAGCGAGCCATATAGAGAGACAAGGGAGTGTTCATATCCCTTATCACCCTTTTACACCGCAAAAGCCAAACAGGGCTCAGCATAACCCCACAGTAACACCTTCTAGTATCTCGCACGGTACTTCTAGTACCTCAGCTCCACCTTTGTTTAACCATCCCGGAGGCAGTGCCACAGCACCTCCACGTCAACCTAGCACAAGAAGGATGGGTGATGACATGAAGCTACCAACTTTTAGAGGAACAGGGCTAGAAGACCCTGAGCAACACTGGTTTCTATGTGAAGCCATTTGGACGATTAAGCAAATTAATGATGATGCTGTTAAGCTGGTTCAGTTAGCAACCACACTAAGAGAGAGAGCCTTAACCTGGTTTATGAAATACTCAGTAGCACAGAATAGGATGCTTGCTGATGTAAGAAATGCTATGATTAAAGAATTCAAGAAACCTAAATAAGAATCACAGTGCATAACAGAACTCAAAGACATAAAACAGTTACCTACAGAGTCAGTATGGGACTTTGACCAGAAGTTCAAAGCCTTGATAGATCAAGTAAGCTTTGAGTTTGCACCGCGGCAGCATAAGGAATGGTTCATTGCTGCGCTGCTTCCTCACATTAGACTTCCTCTTATGCAACATAATCTCACTACACAAGAATAAGCTCTAGAGATGGCTATGAAACTAGAAGGTTAACCAATTGCTAGAACAAGCAACGATGTTGCACAGTTGCAGAACCAAATAGCAAACCTAACTTTGCAATTGCATGATATTAAGAAAGGAAAGGATGTTAAAGAAGAAATTTGGTGTACAAAGTGTAGAGCACAAGGACATTCAAAGGACCATTGTCCTGTTTTCATAGATTATATTGCAACGGGAGGACCTAACCCTTTACCACAGGCACAGGGGCCTTGGTGTGAAATCTGTAGAACTAGAGGCCACAGACCACAAGAGTGTCACTTGTTACATAAATATGTACAAAATCCAAAGAATCTATATTACAATTTCTGTAAATCAGTAGGCCATGATGAGAACAATTGCAGAGCATATGAGCTTATGATAGAAAGAAAACATGATGTTTATAGAGTACAGTCAGAACCACAAGGACCCACAGCATATCCACAGTATGACCGAGCTCGCGAAGGCTGAGGAGGAAATTACAGGGGCCGTGGACGTGCAGTAGGTTTTGGTCGTGGAAGAGGACAGATCACTTGTTATAACTGCAGAGCTCAAGGCCATTATGCAAGGGATTTCCAAAATCCTACAACCATATGCAGATACTGTAAATCTTATGATCATGTCATTGAAGAATTCCCTCAGTTGATGGCCAAGATGCAAGAAAAGAAGCCATAGGTTAACCAGAATATCCATTTGATTGGATCATAAAAAAGAGAACCAGATCCTACAGTTAATATAGTGACGCGTAGTGGAGCAACCACTGGTGCGCCAGAGTCGGGAACTGGAAAGCCAGTGACACAATGGGTGCGCCACGCTAATATTAAACCATCCCCGCTTGACCTACAGAAGCAAAAAGAAGCATACAAGCAAGCTCAAGAGTATTTCTCAGATCTGCGAGCTTCAAGTTCTGTCGCACTTGCGCATAATGATATCAGACCGCATGTGCCACATCAAGAGAACTAGGTACAAGAGCATGCCACTACATCTGGAAGGCCTGATGAGGAGGATGCACTAGGCAGTGTTCATGATTTTCTGAGAAACCGCTTAAAGTTGTTGCGCAATGAAAAAGCAACTATGGAACTCCAACACCTATTGGATCAGTGTCAACAATCTGCTTTGATGAATACACCGCAGCGTGTTGTTCATCAGATTGGGAGTCATACTAGAACGGGAAGAGAGATGAGACTCACAACGCAGATTGGAGCATTTGAAATGGATGAAGTCATTTTGGATTTAGGCTCAGAAGTTAATGTTCTCATCATGCAGACATGGGAACAGATGGGTAGCCCTCAGGTTACTAGATCTCCTATCCAGCTAAGACTTGCAAATCAGCAACGAGTTTCTCCATTGGGCAGATTACCCAATGTACCCATTGATATTGAGGGAGTAAGAAGTTCTGCAGACTTCGAAGTAATCAAAATTATGGATGACAGTAGACCTTACCTAGCACTTTTAGGCATAGACTGGGCATTTGATAATTTGGCTGTCATTAATTTGAAGAAAAGACAGATGACCTTTGAGGATGAGCAGATCAGGGTCATTGCATCGCTTGATCCCCTTCAAGGACCACGATATATTGAACCCATTCGAGCAGAAGAAGAAGTGCGCCACATGGAAAGTTTGTATCAGATGAATGCTAGTCATAATGATTATGTCAATCCCACAGTGGACGGCCATATCAGCTGGCGATGCGATAGTTCGTGCACATCAGATTCGGAAGTAGGACTGGAAAACTGGCAGAATCGCTTACATGAGCTTTCTGCAAGGTGTTGCGCCATGATGACTAAATCCATTCGATGGATTGGCACAGAATTGAATAACACCCCAATCTTTGATGGTTTAACTGGAGTAAGTGAATTCATACATGCATATGAACAAGAAATCCCAGATGAGCAGCGCATACAAGCATTGGATGTAGCACTGCGCGCTACACCCACGAGATGGTGGGGTGCGCATAAATAAAATATCGACACATGGCAGGACTGTCACAGGTTGATACTGCATAGATTTCAAGAGACTACAACAGGAGTTTTGCGCAAATATGATGGACAAAGTGACCCCAGGACACACGTGAAAGCATATATTCAGCAATGGTCAAATATTCCAGAGGATGAGTGGGCTCACCTATTCATCCACACATTGGATATAGTTCCAAGGAACTGGTACACTGAAACAGAGATGCGCAGAGGCACTATCACTTGGCCTCTCACGATTGAAAGTTTTCAACTCACTTTCAGCTTTGAGTCAGAACATCCAAGCATCGATCAGGCTTTAAAGTGTATTAGAAAGAAGGTATTTGAACAATGTCCGTTACCAGAGTATTCTCAACCAGAATGGGCTGTCCAGATGGAACATGCCCTGGAATGCTATAATTTCGCCGCTGGAGAAGAGGATGATGATCCTCGCAACATCAATATTCCAGAGTCAGAAGGGACGCGCAAAGTCGAAGGCCCTTAGCTTGATATCCCTACCATTACAGAACACATCAAGCTCAAGAAAATTAACATTGGTAAAGAAGCCGAACCCAAGGTTGCCTCTATAGAAGATTATTGGGATGATGAAACTGTTGACCATATTGCAGATTTACTACATGAGTACCAGGATATCTTTCCTACCAAGTTTACAGAAATGAAAGGCATCCTAGTAGATTTAGGAGTTATGCGCATACCTTTGAAAGCGGATGCTAAGCCAGTAAAACAACGCCCGTACAGGTTGAACCCGCGATATAAAGAAAAGGTCAGAGAAGAAATTGATAAGATGCTCGTAGCTGGTATCATTGATCCAGTAGAGGAAAGTGATTGGATTAGTCCTATGGTGGTACAAGAGAAAAAGGCAAAAGGTGAAATAAGAATCTGCGTGGACCTGCGCAGCTCAATGACGCATCAGCGCATGATCCATTTCCTACGCCCTTTACAGATGAAGTGCTTGATAATGTTGGAGGACAAGAGGCTTACTCCTTCACTGATGGATTTTCAGGATACCATCAGATCAGAATCCATCCAGAGGACCACCATAAGACCACTTTTGCGACTGAATGGGGCTCATTCCAGTATACGGTAATGCCCTTTGGTCTTAAAAACGCTCCTGCTATCTTCTCTAGAGTCGTTGTTGTTGTTTTTAAAGAGTTCATCCATAAGTTTCTAGAAGTCTATTTTGATGACTAGACTGTGTTTGGTTTACTAAAGAACCATATAGGGAATCTAAGGATGATGTTAGAAAAATGTAGACAGTATCAGATTTCCCTCAACTTGAAAAAATGTATCTTCTGTGCTCCTTTTGGTATTTTGTTGGGTCACATTGTGTGCAGACAAGAACTCATGATGGATCTTGCGAACGTTGCCATCATTGCTAACTTGCCTGCGCCCAACTCAGTCAAACAATTGCGCACTACCTTGGGACATACAGGATACTACAGGAAATTTATCAAGGGTTATGCAAAGATCACTGCGCCTATGGAAAGACTGTTGAAAAAGGATTCGAAGTTCCAATGGACAGAAGAATGCCAACAGAGCTTGGACACACTTAAAGAAAAGATGATCACAACGCCTATTCTAGTTTTCCCAGACTGGAGAAAACCCTTTCATGTTCATGTAGATGCTTCTTCCATAGCATTGGGGGTTGTACTTACACAACCGGGAGAAGGAGGTATTGACCACCCCATTGCTTACTCTAGCAGAAAGCTGTCTACAACCGAGAAGAACTACACCACCACAGAAAGAGAAGGACTAGCTATGGTGTATGCCTTACAGAAGTTCAGACACTATCTCTTGGGTGCTCATTTTAAAATGTACACTAACCATTCTGCTTTGAAGTACTTGGTCAATAAGCCATTGTTAGGGGGGAAAATTTGCAGATGGCTACTCCTTTTCCAGGAGTATGATTTTGATATTATTGTGAAGCCAGGTAGATTGAATGCAGGACCTGACCATTTATATAGGATAGAGTCAGGGGAGGAACCTACAAATTTGGAGGACAATCTGCCTGATGCGCAGTTGTTCTCTATTCAAGCAACAAATGGATATTATTCCGATATTCTTGAGTTTCTCACTATAGGGCAAGCGCCAGTTGAGTTCACAATACAGCAAAAGAAACAACTTGTTGTCAAAGCCGCAGACTTCACTTTGATAGCAGGTCAGCTCTATAAGTTGGGCCCTGATGAAGTTTTGCGCAGATGCATTTTACCGCATCAGAAGAACTCCATAATCGCAGAAGCGCACTCAGGAACCGCAGGAGGCCATTTCGCAGGAAAGCCGACTACGCATAAGATCTTAGCCGCAGGTCTTTGGTGGTCAACATTGCACAAGGATACTAAGGAATTCTGCAAGTGTTGTGATGTGTGCCAGCGAACAGGAAAACCTTCAAGAAGAGATGAAATGCCGCTCAGACCCCAGATAACAGTGCGTGCTTTTGATAAGTGGGCCATTGATTTTGTGGGACCTATCAACCCACCAGGAAAGAGAACCGGCGCAAGATACATCATCACAGCTACTGAATACCTCACCAGATGGGCTGAGGCGAAGCCAGTTAAGAATTGCGACGCTGTCACTACCGCGCAGTTCATTTTTGAGAATATTGTCACTAGATTTGGATGTCCACTAATTCTAATGAGTGATCAGGGCACACATTTCCTAAATGAGACTATAGAGGCCCTTACTGAATAATTCCACATTAGTCACCACAAGAGTACACCCTACCACCCTCAAGCTAATGGTACGGTGGAGGCATTCAATAAGATTCTGGAGAGTGCCCTGATGAATATCTGTAACCAACAAAGAGATGATTGGGACCTTAGAGTCACAACTGTGTTATGGGCTTACAGAACCACATGCAAGAAACTAACAAGTCACACACCTTTCAGTTTGGTGTATGGACAAGAAGCAATTATGCCCATGGAATACATTGTTCCCAGTCTCAGAATTGCTCAAATTACAGAAATGGAAGATACTGATACTATGAGTGAAAGGCTGTCACAATTGGTTGCCTTAGAAGAAGACAGGATTTTAGCTGGATTCCATCAACAAGTGAAAAAGGCGAGACAGAAGGCTTGGCATGAAAGGCATATTAAGAATAAAGTCTTTCAGGAAGGAGACTTGGTACTCCTCTACGATAGTAAATTCATCAAGTTTCCAGGAAAGTTTCGTGTACATTGGTTAGGCCCTTTTCAAGTGACGAAGATAACCGAAGGTGGAGCAGTTCAGCTTGCGAAGCTTAATGGAGAATTGCTGCCCACAATGATCAACGGGAGTCGGCGCAAGCTTTATCGGGACGACCACTCCGCCCTGTCGATCTAATCAGCTGCTAAAGTCATGAAGATGTCCAGTGTAGTTGAAAGAGGCATCGCACTTATCACAGTCTACACGGAAGTCGCGAGACATTTTCAGTCTTTGGCTTCCCGCGCAGTTCCTCGAAGCATTCGCGCACTCAATAAAGCCTGTTTTGAGCGTGCCTAATTTCTCTCTTGCGGAGTTCCCCCGGGTTGTCAAACCTTCACTCTTGCGGAGTTCCCTGTTGTCAATTTTCCGCTCTTGAGGAGTTCTCCTCACCGTGGAGCCCTCCATATGCACAGTTACCCATGCTAAAGTTACCCACCGAAAATTTGAATTACGAAAGTTCTGTAGCTGCGCCTGAGTCTTAATGAAGGATGAGACCGCCAATTAATTGTATTTTCTCTGACAGATTCGGCTTGATTTCCCTAAGATTCACATTTAATTAAGGAGCAGAAGGCCTTAGCTCATCTCCCGAAAGGCTGTCAGAACCCATCCATCGCATTTAATGCACCACAGAGGCACGGGGGTAGGGGGGTTGTCAACTCATCCGATTAGGCGCCAGCGGTTATTAGCCCCACTTGTCCACATCTACTACCACCTTTAGCTATAAATACCCTGCATTCATATATACTTGGGTTACGTTTCCTTGCTATTACGTTGTCTAGTTCTCTTGTTTGAGAGTCTAAGTCATTATTTTCAGAGCCGTGTTGTGCAGACTGCTGCCCTTTGTTTTCAGAGTTCGTATCCTATGCTGTTCCGTCCTTGTCTGTTCAGTGTTAAGTCGTGCATTTAAGTTCATGACGGAGAACCTGTCAACTGAAGAATTCGTCCGACAGTTTAGACGCAGAGGTTTAGATTTCGGAATGGGTACCCCGATCAAGATTGTCGAGCTTCCTGATCCCACACAGTCCCCGGACACGCGAGCATCTCAACAGAACCAGCAGCAGCAGACGGAGGAACCCATTCCAGATCCCTTGGCCACTCTGGTTAACTACATTCCTTCGCGGCCAGATGATGCACCCGAGGTGCGTATTCCCAAGAATGCCAAGTATTCGATTCCGTTGCCACCAATGGCAGAAATCGTGCACGAAGAAGGATCCCTACTTGGACATCTCCCGCTGGTTAAGTTCTTTGACTTTAACTTGGGAGATTATAGAACGTATCCACAGTTCACGCCAGATCACTATCTGACAGTGGTCCATAACCCTATTAAGAAAGTTGACGAATTCATCCCGCAACAATTTGCAGTAAATCTAGAGAGGCCTGGATTGTTGAACCTGTTGAATCTACCGCACTTCGGGCGTAGCAATGAATTTAATGCGGTTGTCAAGGTCCTGTTATCCTGTGTTCATGGTGGTTATCTTTGGCTAGGGAGGCCAATTGATTTGAATGTGGACCTGATTCATTGAATTACCGGCCTATCTAAGGTTGGTAAGGACCCCAACGTCCATTTTGTTGGAAAAGACAAGGACCGAAAGCTCACTGCACAAGTGGTGCAGAAATACAAATTGTCAAGAGGAGGTCGGGCTTATGACCTCACGGCAGTTGAAGATGAAGCACTCAGATTCACAGGTAGTCTGCTCGCAGGCAGACTTTTAACGAAGTGCCAACCTAAAGAAGTCCCTGGAGCTGTTGTAGAGCTCGCAGTCGCAGCTGCGGAAGGAGAGCAGTATAACTGGTCTCTCTTCCTCCTGAATACATTCTTGGATGAATACCGCAACATTCAGGACACCGCCAATCAGTTGTTCCATTTCTCTTGGCTCCTGATCTTGTGTGCCTTTGTCAAGTGGAAGGAACCGCCCAACACTCAGTTTCTTCTGCGCCGTTCAGGAGAGGTTACATGGATGCGTTATGTCAACCTTTGGGATTCTAATAATCCCGTGAAGCGCAAGATGAACCGTGCCGTATTCTTTGAGTAATACAATCTCCTCAGGGATACCATCCCGTAGATTCCAACTTGCATGAAATCTATTTCCTCCCTCGCAGAATTCAGTCGAAAGAATGGGCCGTAGGGCTCTACCGAATGACTACCCAGGATGTGGAGGACACTATTAATTCCTGGCCATATGAATGGAAGCAGGCCGCTGACATCGCTGCCGCGATGCCACCCCCTGTGGCGCCAGAAAAAGATAAGGGAAAAGAAAAGGCCGCACAGAAGAATGATGAAGGTCCGTCAAAACCGCCTCCCAAGAAGTAGAAGATGTCGCACCCCGCAGAAGCGACTGGAGATCCCTCTGAGACCCTTGCCGCGGGGTTCGGCCAGTACTTGAAGGATCAATTTCACGAGCTGCGGACCTCTCAGGCCAAGATCAGAAGTGCTCTGGACCTGCAGCTCATGGAGTTGAAAGGTCTCGCAGGACGAGTTGCGCAGACCCATGCGCTAGCATCCGGCTCGCAGGCGCCGCAAGCATCTACAAGCACCGAGCGGGTTGAAGTACCTACAGAGAGGCACACTGTTGTCCACATCCCACCTGCAAGCATGACACTCCCGGATCCTTTGGCTGCACTGCAGGTAAGCACGGTTGGCCCGGTTGAAATAAATTTGTCACTAATTCCGTTGGAAACGCTGCAGTTGGTTCATGAGCACGTTTCTACTGAGCTGAGAGCTAGGGAGCTCTCCACATTCCACGCCAATCAAAGACTGCAGATGCAGGAAGCAGAGCTAAGGGAAGGCTACAAGGAGATCTCTGCGCAGCTTGAACTTTACGAAGTGCAAGGCACTGGGCTAAGAAATGCTGTTGATGAAATCTCCCAGGAGCTGCCAGCCTACCAGATTCAACCAGACCTTCCGTTAGTTGAGAAAGTGCAACGCATTGGTAGAAGGGCGCAAGCCCTAGAACAACAAATAGTTGCTATGGCTGAGGACCATAGAAAGCAGCTCACCAAGTTGGAAGCTCATGTCGCAGTGCCTCCAGTAGATGAGACGCAAGAACGACTTGAAGCACTGCGCATAGCTTCTACCCAAATGAAGAGCAGAATAGAAGAAGCCCAGCAGTTAATGACGCAAGCTATGGAGGCTTGGGCAAAGCTCGAAAAGATCCCTTCTAAAGTTTCCCTGGTGGAACAGGTGGAAGCAGCAGAACAGTCCCTAACTATTCTGAACGAAGAAGCTAAGTCCTTGGAAGGCTTAGCAAAAATGAGAAAGATGAGCGAAGTCCGCAAAGTCCAGCAAGAACTGCACAGGCTCAGAAACAAAGATGCTACTCTTGCCAACATTATTCAGCCATTTATGGATGAGTATGCTGAACTTGCTGCCCAAGCAGAGGCCAAGATCAAAGCATTTGCTGAATCTCAAGAGTTGGTTAATGCTGTAGAAGGAGAAGAAGCCACTTCAGACCTGGTGCAGACAACCATGGAATGCGTACAAGACATGGAAACCGTTATTGCGCAGTGGAAGCAATCTTTCGCTGCGACTCAAGCCAAGTCAGATGCACAACTAAAACGACCGCAAGCTAGTGCGGGTGGCTCGGGGATGAGCCACAAGTAAGTGTTAGGGGCCTATTGGAGCATAGGCCGCAGCTATGGTAAAGCTGCCAAGTTTTGGGAAAAAACACTAAGTTTGAAGGAAAAGTGCTAATTTTGAGGAAAAGCACCATTTTTGGCGGAAATGAACAGTGCGCAGTACGGCGCCAGATGGACGAGCTCACCGCAGAGTGCGGGCCGAAAATCGCAGAGCTCGCGCGCACAAGCCAAAGAAGAGTAAATGTGGCCGAGTAGAAAGCTCAACCACCACAATAAATGAAGCAGCGGAATAGAGGGCTCAACTACCCTCATTAAGGAAAAGTACAGGAGTTATGGTTGCTCGGACCAAGGAAGAGCAACAGGATGAAGCATTGAAGGTGAAGGACAAGGAGCAAAGAACGATGAAGTGGTGCCCATACCCGCGATCTGCGCCGGAAATCATGGAGCCTGTAGGAAGCTACGACGCGACTGCAAGAGGCGTCTAAAGTACACCTAGCCGTGTCAGTGGTTAGGGTTTTTGGGGATCACTGTTGGGAAAAGGCCCACAGTTTTGTAAAGGTGTGACCCTCAGGGCCACCTATATATATGTGTAATTGTAAAGGGAAAAGAGTTAGAAGGGTTAAGGAGTTAGAGAATTGGATAGCTGTAGAGCTAGTCACTGAGTTTACAGACAGTCTAAGTTGATGTCTGAGTCATTGTAATCTCTGTAGAAGAAGAGAATAGATCTAAGAGAAGGGATACCAGCTGTGTGCGTGGAGTTTCCCATAAAGATCTAAGGCTGCAGCTGTGTGCGTAGTGGAACTGTGTAATTCCGATCTCAAGATAATATAAGATACAACTCCATATGGACGTGATTTCCCCATGGAGGTGAACCACATGATTCTTGTTGTTATGGTGATGTTTTGCGTGAATGCATGTCTATGTTTTACTATCTATGTTTACATGAATGTTTCGCTGCCTTTGTGAATGAGTATGTAAAGTAAGTCCTTGAAGCTCCCCTAGAAGTTATACTCGTGCAGTGTCGAAGGAGCTTGTGAGAACGCTATCACCGCAGTGCTTGAGGAGCCTGATATTGTGCCAGGCTCAAGGCCAGAGACGATACAGAGTGTATTGGCGTAGCGGGTAAAATCCTTGTGTGCAGGGGCGGGGCTGTCGTGCAGCTAGGCTGAGACGAGTAAGTTCCAGTGTAGTGGCGCTGCGAGGCCTGTAGAAGAGTAAGATGCTTTGTACAGGGGTTACCTGCAAGGTAGGAGAAAACTGTAGACTCCACACCACCCCGGTTAAGGAAAACTGATTCCTTAGCGCCCCCATAGCCACTTCGGGTGAGACCTCGGGCTGCTGCGCAGTCCGTTGCCGAAAGGGCCAGTGCGCCAAGGGGTGTTTGTTGTTGTGCCTCCTGAAAAACCGGGTCTATCCAGAAAGCATCCAACAGGTCACGGAACCCAAACTGGCGAGTGTAGTTGTGTTCCACCAGCACCTGCACGTGTACGTTCCGATTGTGGACGTGTTCACGATGACCACACATGCTCGAGATCCTTCGAATGAGAAATGACCCCCTTAAGCAAGATTGTCATGGCTTTCACTTAGAGAAACCCTAGCTTCAGAGATGGCACAATAGCACCGTTTCTGAGACTTCAAGGCATGGTGTGGGGGGGGGGCCCTAGTTGAAAATCCATGAGAATCGATGGATTCACGATTGGAGTCACATTTTCGCTGATGCAGGCATTTTGGTCGGGCACACTGGCGCCATCCAGGGACACTTTGAGGAATTGCTCCGGGGTCACGGAACCCAAACCGATAAGCGGACTTGGGTTCCGTCAGCTCCATCACGTGCAAATGTTACCCAAATATCTAATTGCCTATTCTCTTTGATTCTGCAAGACAAACATAAATAAATCATTGTCCTCGCAAAAAATGCGTTTTAAAAAAATTCTCAGTATAGAAACATTTACACAAGAAACATGAATAATATTTCCAAAATTCTATGGTAAGTGTCCATGATGATTTCATGTTGTTAACATTGGCATATACAATTTGAGCTTTAAGTGGAAATGAGCTTAAAATCAGCTTTCTAGAAAACAATTTGAATAAGAATATATTTGAGTTTAAGATTTACGAAATAATATAAAAGACTAAATCTATTGACAAACTAATACTTGGGCATCCATTCTTTATCATTGTGATTTCATTGATCTAGGAATAAATCATGCTTTCTACTATGCACGCATGTGCTATGATAATAGAATATTTTCATCCTTGAAACATAGATTCAATTGAAATAATAAAGCATGGTTACAATAATCGACACAACTATTACATTTGCAATGGAAGAATGACTAAAACACACCTCTAAAAAATTTCCACCCGCAAGGGCCATTGCATGATGAAGTCTCTCATTTTCCTTTTTCGAAGACTGATCTTCATCAATCTAGTCTAGGAGTGTGTAGTTGCATGCATCATCATGTGCCCTACAAACCTTGAATAAGATCAGAGTTGTCAACCCGCAATTGTCTCTCCATTATCAATTTTTTTATGCACTATATATAATTTGTGTGTGTTTGGTTTTACTGTTTGATTGATTGTTTTTTTTTTTTATGTTGTCCATTAGAAATAAGTAATTAAACCATAGAGCATAAGCATAGTAGTTTCATTATTTTGTTGAATTATATCCTTAGTGTAGATACATCAGGAAGTTTTAACCTACCCACTTGAATACAAATGAAATTCACAAGCTGTAGTGAAAGATAAAAGGAGGTATCTCCATGGAGACTGCTGATCATGTGGCATTGCTAGGGGACCTTCACCAAATAGGTAGGAATATCAAATATCAAATAGTGGTGTAGAATGGAGTCAAGACCATGACTTGTGGCTCTTGACAAGTGACAATCAAAAGGAAGTGTCGTGATTCTTCTTCTTGGTGTAGTTAGGTTCCGTTCATTTTCTTATAAACGTCCAATTGTAGCGGCCCTCTTTAACATTTATTTGTATTGAGATTTGAAATTTCAATCTTATTTTTCCCAAGATATAGACTTGAATTGCTGAGAGACTACAATGCTTCATGGGTCCACTTTTAGAAAAATTATCCCACAAAGAGCGTCTTGTAGGTTTCTTAGGCTCTCACAAATGCAACTTCCCACAATAGAGACACCCCAACTATTTCCTCATCAAATTGATCATGGATGTTTTAATGTAGATGAGAGAGTTGTTCTTTGGACATACTATTTTGGAATATCAATGCCCTTTTATATATGTGTAGATTCAAAAAGTACCATAGGCATTGAGAGGATCCCCCAACAAGAAACTAAGAACCAAAAGCATCACTACATCACATTAAAATCATAATGAAAAGTATTAGAATAAGTTCATGGAAAAGTTTCTAGGTGAAGCAAAATACATTCAATTAAATACCAACAGATAGGCTAAAATATTAAGTAATCAAAAGGCTTTCCAATGGTGGGAAAAAAAAATTGGATTTAGAGAAATTTCATGTCCACCTCACTTTTGAAAAGGTTTGGGGAAAAATGCATTTAACATCTTCCAAGTGAAATTTTACAAAATTTGGGTTTACAAGAGAAGATTAGCATTATCAAGACTGGTAACTAATTCAAATTTCAAACCATAGACCCTCACTAGAATAAGGCACATGATCACGGGTCAAGGATGAAATTCTTACTAGATCCAATTTACAGATCATGTAATACATAGGATGCATAATGCCACATAGCCTTTTGTTTATAGAGACGATGAAGAAGAAGATTTAGGGGATGATGCAATGGAATAGAGTTATAAACGAATCCAAATCATGGACCTAACAACGAATTGCTGTTTTTATTTTACTTACCTATCTGCTAAGTAAAAATCAACCGATGAGAATCTCGAGAGTCTACAAGCAAGTAATTAAAATACATGAAAGGAATTTGTGAAAAATAGATCATAGGAACTAGTAATGGAAAAGAAGATTCGTAAATAATTTTGAAAGGAGTTTCAGTGTAAAATTGAAATAAATGATATCATTGAAGAACAATGGAAGCTACATGCAAAAACACTGCGAGAGATATCTCTCTTGAACCTGGCGAAAAATATGGTTTTCTCAAAAGACGTACTTCTCAGAAACAGTGCTATTGTGCCATCTCCGGAGCTAGGGTTTTGCTCAGTGAAGGCCATACCAATCTTGCTCTGGGGGCACGAAACCCAAATCAACGAGCGTAGCGAAGTTCTATCAGCTCCCGCACATGCACGTGGCCATTGTGGACGTGTTCATGATGACCATGCATGCCCGAGAGCCTTCAGATAATAAATTACCCCCTTGAGCAATATTGGCATGGCCTTTACTGACTAAAACCCTAGCTCCGGAGATGGCACAATATCGTCGTTTCCGAGACATCAAGGCATTTCTTGGTGGGTCCCCTAGCTGAAACCCAATGTCCTAGATCCATTGGATTTGAGATATTCATGATCGGAGTCATGGTTGTGGTTCTATGGGAATTTTGGTCGGGCACCCCGGGGCCATTCAAGGACACTTTGAGGAATTGCTCTGGGGGCACAGAACCCAAACCGGCGAGCGGACTTTGGTTCCGTTGGCTCCTACACATGCACGTGGCCATTGTGGATGTGTTCACGATGGCCACACATGTGCGGGAACCTTTGGATCATAAATGACCCCCTTGAGCAAGACTGCCATGGCCTTCACTGGGAAAAACCTTAGTTACTGAGATGTCACAATAACACTGTTTCCAAGACTTCGAGGCACGGTGTGGGGGGTCCCTTAGCTGAAACCCAGCATCCTGGATCCATCAGAATTGATGAATTCGTGATCGGAGTCACATTTGTGGTGCTAGGGGAATTTTGTTCGGGCACCCTAGGGCCATTCAAGGACACTTTGAGGAATTGCTTTGGGGCACGGAACCCAAACTGGTGAGCAGACTTGGGTTTTGTTAGCTCCCACATGTGCACATGGCCATTGTGGACATGTTCACGGTGGCCATGCACACCCGAGATCATTCGGATCATAAATGACCCCCTTGAGCAAGATTGCCATGGCCTTCACTGGGAAAAACCCTAGTTATTGGAATGGCACAATAACACTGTTTCCGATACTTCAAGGCACAGTGTGGGGGCTCCCCTAGCTAAAAATCGGCATCCCAGATCCATCGGAATCGGCAGATTCACTATCAAAGTCACGGTTGTGGTGCTACTATAATTTTGGTCAAGAAGCCCGTGACCATTCAGGGACACTTTGAGGATTTGCTCCAGGGTCAAGGAACCCAAATCGACGAGCGGAACGGGGTTCCGTCAGCTCCCACACATGCATAAAGGAGTTTTCAAACTACCATATAGGACATGTCTTAGGGTTTTTTGGCTCCCAAGTGTTGATACAGATGAAAAATGGTTAGGTAAATGTTGCTAATGAGATGAAATGAGGGTTGTGCTTACTTAAATCCCTAGGGGAATACCTCACACAAGAGGCCATACACTTATAACCATTGGGGTTTTAATCATTGTTGTGAAAGCCCTGTAGTTGTTTTCCTATATATTGAAACCATATATGAATTAAAATTTGTTCAGAATGGGTGAAGCAAGTCATTATAGCTTTTCTTTACATGTGGATCTACCTAGAAGCATAAATTATGAGTGTCTATAGGTTGGGTTTGTTGCAAGGAATAGATGAAAATCAAATTGTATTGAATGGATGAAGAAAGATATGCATTACATCCTTTCTTTGCATGTGGATCTACTTGAAACCTCCATTTATGACTGTAGAGGTCAAGATAATTAGAAGCAACACTGTTAAAGGTATCCATTCCAATAGTAATGTATTCCTTGTTAACTAGAAAAAAGAGGTGGCTCTTACTATATGTACTCACTATGTCATATTTACCCAATATGAGAAGGGAATTGAATTGAAATGATTTTGTTTGTAAATTGATGCTAGCTGAAAATGTTAAATGAATATCTAACTAAAAACACGAATATCCATAGAAATGAAAATCCCATTATGTTAACATCCATGATGTGATTTTTTCCACTTATATGTTCTACTTCCATGCCCTATTTTCTAGCCCTTAACTTTTGAGTTTGATCAACTAGTAGTGAAATATATTACATAGAACATTATGATATCCTAAATTTTCATTTAACTAGCTTCTTAGATATCCCTCACACCTACATATTGTCGGTACTCAAGAAATCTGACATAAAATATAAGATAGTCATTTTTGCATTTTTGCATTCTTAGTGATACTAACATTGTTGAAAGTAAAACATGAGCTATAAATCAAGATATCCTTGTGTGGGTCAAGATGTTTTCTTCCTTATTTGTATTTCCTCAAGTCTTGTCCTTAACAATAAATTTTTTTTATCATTTGATGACTTGAACTTGGTGATTATTTCACATGGAAAATATAAACAACATGCAAACCTTCTTTATATAAAAGCAATGCGAGATTTCTTTAGAACTTTCAAATTTTTAAGACAATAATAGATCCATAAGCAATCAACTTATGGCCCATCTCCTTCATCAACATGGATACTTATTGTGGAATTCAAATTTAATTATATCTTCAATTAGTATTTTAATGTTGAGTTAAAAATTCTATTTAATGAGGCTAAGTTCTAAACTCCTTGTCCCTATTCTAGTTTGGTTTGCAATCTTGGTATGTTTCCTTGCCTTCACAAGACCAAATATCAACAAAAATTAGATATTAGTATAACTATTTAATTTATATTTTATTTATTATATATATATGGGGATTACCCTGTGCCTACCATCTTGGCAAGTTCAAATGCAAAAAAGAACCCCACGTTGTCTCACTCAGTCTACACATAGAGGGGAACTCCATAAGTTCTCGACCCAGATCGACTCCTTTTTCCCAAATCTATGTTCGTTCTAGGGTTTTCTCATAAACACTTGATAGAGACACTCTTGGTTGAAATTTTCTCTATCAAGTGTCCATGGGAAAACCCTAGAAACCCAGAGCCTAGCCTAAAAACCCTAGTTTTGAATCCAAATAATTATACACTTATATGCAAAGTTTTTGACATGTATATAACAAGGGTGCATACATCTAAAAACAAATCAAGTGCAATCCATATCTGACCCAAAATATATAAACAAAGAGGCCAAATGGCTTAGAATCCAATGAGCATGATGGCAACAATGGTGACAATGAGCACAATGATGACGATGGTGATAATGGGCGTGAGGATAGATACAGTGGTGGTGACAATGAGACAAAGTGCATTATGTTGATGGTGGATGACAGATGATTGATGGGGACAAGGATGGTGGCACCATGAACAAGAGGATGATGAGGCTTGATGGTGATTGTGGTAGTGGGAATGGCGTTGGTGATAATGTTGTCATGATAGTGGAGTTCAACATTAAGCTGGTAACCCTAGAGCTTGGAGCCTATCCTAGAAACACGAGAGCCTATCCTAAAGACCCTAGTTGGTAGCGTAAACCCTAGCTTGTATTCTAATCACAAGGAAACCCTATTATGTAGCCTAATCCCTTGCCTAAATTATAATACATATAAAAAGTAAATCATTTTCATTGTCCATATATATTCATGTGCATACATTTGAATCCAAATCATTATACACATATATAGAACAAAACTCGAACAAAACTATATATAAATCCATGAGATAAAACCATAGTGGAACAAAACTTGAAAAAATATATAATTTTTTAGGAAAATAGTGGAACATGGTTACCAATGTACATACGATGGAAACTCGAGCCCTATACAAAATCCGACAACTCGTGTCGTAGATCCAAAATACATGGCAACTTGTTCCCAATACAAAATCTGACAACTCGTGCCGTAGATCCAAAATAGATGGCAACCTGTGTCGTAGATACAAAGTACATGGAAATTGGTGCTCAAAGGTGCCACATCATGGCTAATGTACATAACATGGTGTGTCAAGCATTGTGACCACCTCGATCACTCCCATAGGCATCTCCAAAATCGATCTTCCTCTTCTTGGAGCTACTGGTATCTTGGGTCTTCTTCCGTTTAGGAGTAGACCGTCTCTCCACGCTCTGAAACAAATGATATAAGATACCATAATTTTCAAGCATTTGTAACATTTACCACATTTATAAAATGAATGTACAATTCAAATCTTAAATAAATCACCGATGATGCGAGTGGGAGGAGAGAGGAAGGTGTCCTAGATCTGCTGAGCCTATCAACAATTACACCCTACAACATTTACGACAATCATTTCATTGAAAAATAATAGTTGCTTAAATTAATTTTGGTTAATGCATCAAAACATTTTCATAAATTAACTTGATTCTCATCGTGAACACCTCTGACAATGGACATGGATGGGCTTCTGGGCTAGCAGGTGGAGCAGTTGGCTGGACAACCTGCTCTGATGCAATCATGGGGGGGGAGAAGATATAGATGCAACAACTATGGGTGCAACCACTATAGATACATCGGAAGATAATGGAATAGTAGTTGCCACAATAGTGGCGGGAACTGGATATGATATGGTGGAAGAGGACATGGTGGTATGGGGTGGAGGAGAACTTCGTGGACGATGAACCCCTATCGGGTGTACAATAGGGGTTATCGAACCAAAAGGGCTAGGGGGCATGTTGAGGTATGGTGAATGGGAGGGCGGTCCTGGATAGAGGGAGGAGGATGGATAGAAGGGAGGTTATGGATGAAGGGGGGAAGATGGATGGAAAGGGGGGCGTGGATGAATGGGGGAGTATGGATAGATGGGGGGGTGTGGATGAATGGGGGAGGATGTATATATGGGGGGGAAGTGGACGAATGGAGAAGGATGGACGGATGGGGGAGTATGGACAAAGAGGGGAGGGTGGATGGAAGGGAGGGGGGTGGATGGAGGGAGGGGTCTATATGGAAGCAAGGGGGGTGAATCATGGGATAAGGTGGAAACATGGGACTAAAGTGGCCTGCAGCTATTAGCGGCCCCTGCATACAAATTTGTAATATAATAGTTTAGTAAACGAAAATCAAATTAAACCATAGTATGTCAAAACATTTCAAATTAAAAGTGTGCTTTTAAATACACATTGCACTTGTGTATATGGTGATCTACCGACCCTTGAGGGAGATGGTTGATCATCATAGTTCGTGCATACCTGTTGACACCAAAACACATGCACGTTATAAACATATTAAACAAGTAATTATTCAGTCAATCAAAATATTAAAAAATATTGTACGAACTATCATCATGTATGTCATAAATATAAATACATAAAAATATAAATTCCATAAGTAATAACAATATTGTGTGGGGTACTGAAAATACCTCCGTGTGAGGTGCCGCAATTTCAGTTGCAACTTCCATTGCTACATCTAGGTTGGGAGATGTTGCGTTTTCCCATGATGACGTCTCAGCTCTAAATAGATGTACATTGAAATAATAGTTTAAGTCAAGCACAAATACTTTAAAATTACTTTACAAGTTATCAAGTGATGATTGAAAACACATTAAAAAAAGTGTTAATTTGCTCCATATAGAAGCCCTCGATCGGGCCATGGAAAGTGTGCCCGTAATGGGGAAAAAGATGTGGCATTGTCCCCGTGGAACTAGAAGGCCCAACATGGATACCACCGGTGATAGGTATATCCCAACTCTATCCTGAAGGCCCTGCACTTGCGTCTCTATCAGGGTCAGCCTGTCTCTCCACTATAGTAGCTGCTACAAAGGTAGTGTGTCTAAGCAGTCTTTGTGTAACACTCCTCATCGCGCCCTCGATCTGATCAATTTTGTGGCATAACTAAGGCGAATGGGGAGAGTGGTTGGGCTCACACCTAGGAGCTGATGGTCCTCTTAGTGGGTTCCTCCTAGTAGTAGGTCGATCTTTGGAAGAGCCACACCCAACACCTTGGAACTCGGTTATGTCAAAATAGTTGACATGTAAACTGAGCACAAACTCAGCCCACAGTTGACGAAGGAAGTACTGTGGAACCTCCCTATTATTGTAGGGAGGTTTATTGTAAACCATGAATGACCTATGCATCCAATTTTTCCTCCATGGTTGGAAATGAAACCAATCCATGCAGACACGTGGAATTTCGAATGTCTAGTGATTGTTGTGTTCTTGGATTGGTGAACATATTGTACAATTGGGCCTTAGTAATGTTCAAATATTTTATTTCCTCCTTGGAAATGCCCATGGAATAATACTCCCGCATCCTAGATCTATATTCAGTCATGTCAGTCAATTGGCGATGTGCATGGATGAGGGAGTCAATTGAGCTCTCAATTTAGGTGGCAAGGGACACTGGAGATGGTTCCCCTATGTTTGTTAGTTCTCGAGTGTGCACTCTCCTTTCATTTACATAATGGTTCAAGTCATCTTAGGAAAAATTTGGTTGGGGTTTTTTATTTTCTTGGGCATTTGGATTTTGTTGAGGGTTTTCATTGGTTCCAAAATTTGTGTTTTCTTGTGTTCCACCGGATTCCATGTTAACATTTTGTTCATTCATTGTGTGGGTTTACACTATGCAATTGAAAATTTCTCTATTATTTTAATAATTTGGGAATTATTACAAACTTAATAAACAAAAAACAATGAATAAAATGACAAAAACAATGAATAAAATGACAAACAACATGGAATTTACCTATCCAATGCACTTGGTGGATGGATGCAGATGGTTTTTGAGTGAAAATGGTGAACTTGGTTGGCTGTAGCTTCACACACGTGGTGGTTAACTCACGCTCGGATGCAATGGAAACAATGAAAACAACTTTGCAAAGTTTGTTTTTAGAATTACCTTAACAGGGGCGCGTGCGCGCATTTGTGTGCGCACGTGCTAGAAACATGCATGCGCAGCAGCGCGCATACTCCCTGGTTTGGTACCAAACCTAATGGCGCGTGCATGCTTCCTTAGGTGCATGCATGGGTTTGTTTTTTCTCTCTAGCACGACCTTGTTGAAACACTTTTGGGGAACAACTTTGTGTGCTCGCCCACATTGGCCCCATTTCCATTCCTATCCTTCAATAGCGTGGTCGAGTTTCCTCCCAATTATTGGTTGTGGATCCTGATCTTTCTAATAAAGAGATGTTGTTGTTCAGCCGTGTTTGTACCCTATTTTTTATATGCTATGTAGGTGAACTATACACTCATCCCAAAAAAGGGCCGTGGGGGAGCTTGCCCCCCCCCAACAGGGGTCCGGGGGCTAGCGAAGGTTTTGGGGCGAAGCCCTCGAAAGAAAGTTTTTGGGTTGTTTGTTGGCCAACAGTTTATTTCCGTATGGTATTAGGTAGCCCGTGGTATTTTCCCATGGTAATTCCTCTTTGAAAGGAAGAAATTGTAATACAACTGTGTATTGTATGGTATTGCATAGTACTATGAGAGATATTGTGAGATAAATAAGAGGAAGTTGCAGCGGATGTGATGCAGGTTGTATCCCTTCATTTGTTGGATGGTATACTAAAAGGGATTGGAAATTTCTGTGTGGACGTAGCCCATATTGGGTGAACCACGTTATATTGATGTCTCTATTGTAATGTGTATATGTGTTTTATATTTGAATCTTGTTTATTGTTATTGCTCTGCGATCTTGTTTTTCTAACAATTGATATAAGATCCAAATGTCTATTTGGTAGATAAAATCGCAAGAAAGAAGGGCTCCTGGTTTGAGTGGGAGCAATTACAGAAGAATGAAAGTTTAGGCTCAAGAAATTTAATGGCCAAAACTACTAGTTATGGAAGATACAAATGGAGGACTATCTGTATCAGAATGATCTATTCCTGCCGTTGGGAGGAAAATCAAAACAATTGATGACTATGAAGGATGAAGAATTGGAGGTTCTTGATAGAAAGACACTGTGAACAATACAACTATTAATGGCTTAATCGATGGCTTTCAATAAATCAAAAGAAAATACAGTAGAGGGTCTAATGAGCACATTGGCTAAATGTTATGAAAAACGCTCGACCTCCAACAAGTTATTTCTAATAAAGCGTTTATTTAATATGAAGATGTCAGAAGGTGGACTTGTTCCTAATCATTTAAATGAATTTAATACGATTACAAATTAGCTAAGTTATGTAAAAGTGAACTTTGAAGATGAGGTTAGGGCTCTTCTAATATTGTGCTCATTACTAGAAAGATGGAACGACTTGGTCATGGTTGTAAGTAACTATGTCTCTGGTTCAAGCACTTTAAAATTTGATGATGTTGTTAGTGTTATTCTTAGCGAGGAAATGCCAAAGAAAAGAACATGTGAGACATTAGGTAATTTGTTTACCATAGAGAGCAGGGGAAGACAAAGGGAGAGAGGAAAGAGCCGAGGTAATCGTGGGAAGTCTAGGAAGGGTAGATCCAATTCTAGACTAGGAAAGATAGAGTGTTGGAACTGTGGAAAGAAAGGACATTTGAAGAAATTTTGCAGATCTCTAAAGAGGAAGGAGATGGACATGAGGAGACTACTCAAGAAGCAAATGTAGCAGGTGATGTGTTACAAGATACTTTGATTCTTGCATTAGATAATACTAGTGATTATTGGGTAGTAGATTTAGGGGCTTCATGTCATGCTACATCCCATAGAAAATTCTTTCATGATTTTGTTCCAGGTGATTATGGACATGTTTTATTGGGTGATGATGAACCATGTAAAATTATTGGAATGGGTAAGGTATGGATAAAGTTAAAGAATGGAGGTGAATGGTTGTTGAAAGGTGTAAGGAATATTCCTTCTATGAAAAAAAATCTGATCTCAAGAGGGCAGTTGGGAGATGGCGACTGTTTGTCTACGTTTGGAGAAACGTGGTGGAATATCACTAAAGGATCTCTGGTAATAGAAAAAGGAGATAGGATAGGTACGTTTTATTTATGTCCTCATAATACTAATTCTTCTATCACTATAGCTTCCACAAAAACATATACAAAATTGTGGCATCATAGGCTTGGCCACATGAGTGAGAAGATGATGCAAATTCTCCACTCAAGGAAGTTGCTTCCAAATCTGAAGCAGGTAAGTTTGGAATTCTATGAGAACTGTGTTTATGGAAAATAGAAGAGAGTCATATTTCTCAGGGTTGGGAAACAGAAGAAGAGTGAAAAGTTAGAGCTTGTGCATACAGATGTATGGGAACAATCTCAGGTATAATCTATTGGTAGCTCTCGTTATTATGTTACTTTTATTGATGATGCAACTAGAAAAACTTGGGTTTATTGCATTAGAAATAATTTTGATGTGTTTTATACTTTTAAGAAGTGGAAATATTTGGTTGAAAATGAGACAAGAAAAATGTTGAAGTGTCTCAGATATGATAATGGAGGTGAATATGATAGCAAGGAGTTTGATAAGTATTGTTCATACCATGGAATTCATAGATAGAAGACAGTCTCAAGAACACCACAAGAAAAATGTTTGTCAGAAAAGATGAATATGACAATCATGGAGCGTGCAAAGTGTATGAGATTGCATGTAGGGTTTCCCTTACAATTTGGGGCAAATGTTGTAGATATTGTTGTTTACTTAATAAAAAGAGGGCCTTCAAGTGGTTTGGATGGTGGGATTCCAGAGGAGGCATAGACAGGTAAAAAAGTAAACTATTCATTTTTTGAGAACTTTTGATTGTGAAGCATTTTTCCATATTGATAAAGAAAATATAACAAAGCTTGAGGCTAAATCCAAGAAATGTACCATTATTGGATACAAGGTTGATGATTTTGGTTATCGCTTATGGGATTACGAAAATAAAAAATATCATTAGGAATAGAGATGCAGTATTCAATGAAAAGGTTGTGTATAAAGATCAATTGCAGGGAAATAAACAAGAAAATGAAAACATAGAGTACATAGTGCTTGATGAAACCAAAGAAAATGAAGTTCCAAAGGTGATGGAAAATCAAGAACAATAGCATGTACCTTAAACTCCTACAAGTGTTAGAATATCTACCAGGTCAAGTAGACCCTTTGAATGATACTCTCCTTCACTATATTATTTATTGATGATTAACTCTGGTGAACCATAATGTTATGAAGAAGCAATGCAGGTGGAGCTAGAAAGAAGTGGGCGCAAGGCATGAATGAGGAGATGGACTCATTAGTAAGAAACCAGAATTGGGATTTGGTTCAGTTTTCTGTAGGTAAAGGAGCATTGCAGAATAAATGGGTTTACAGGTTAAAGGAAGAAGATGGAGCAAAGAAGAGGTACAAGGCCAGACTTGTTGTAAAGGGGTTTGGACAAAAGAAAGGTATATATTTTGATGTAATATTTTATCCTGTTGTTAAAATGACTTCAATTAGAACTATTTTAAGTCTAGTGGGGATAGAAGATTTGTATCTTGAACAATTAGATGTAAAAACAACCTTTCTCCATGGGGATTTGGAGGAAGAGATTTATATGCAGCAACCACATGGGTATGAGGTAAAAGGGAAGGAGAATTTAATATGTGGGTTGAATAAGAGCTTGTATGGATTGAAGCAAGCTCCAAGGAAGTGGTATTTGAAATTTGACAGGTTTATGACAGAACAAGTTTATAGTAGATGCCATTCTGACCATTGTATTTATTTCAAGAAGCTAAATAATGGAAGATATATTATCTTGTTATTGTATGTGGATGACATTCTTGTTGCAAGTTATAATACACATGATATAAACGTACTAAAAACAAGTTATTTAATTCATTTGCAATGAAGGATTTGGGTGCTGCAAAGCAAATCCTTCGTGTGAGAATAACAAGAGACATGAAAAATTGCAAATTGACATTGTCTCAGGATGAGTACATAGAAACGGTGTTGGAGAGGTTTGTAATGCAGAATGGAAAACCAGTTAGTACACCTTTGGTTATCCATTTCAAACTAAGTAAGGAGATGTGTCCCAAGACACAGGAAGAGAAAGAATGCATGTCCAAGGTTCCCTATTCATCGGTAGTTGGAAGCTTGATGTATTCCTTGGAAGCTTGATGTATTCCATGGCGTGCACAAGACCAGATATTGCACATGTAGTGGGATTTGTGAGTAGGTATATGAACAATCCATGTAAAGAACATTGGAAGGTAGTATAGTGGATTCTTAGGTATTTGAAAGGTAATACCACTCATGCATTATGTTTTGGAGGTTCAAACACTATTCTAAAGGGATATGTTGATGCAGATATGGAAGGTGATAAAGATAGCAGGAGGAGCACCACAGAGTATGTTTTTACTATAGGTGGAACAACAGTAAGTTGCATTTCAAAATTGCAAATGGTTGTTGCACTTTCAACAACGGAAGAAAAGTATGTTGATGCTACAGAGGCTAGTAAAGAGATGATTTGGTTACAGAGGTTCATGGAAGAATTGGGTAAGAAGTAGGAGAAGAGCAGGTTGTACAATGATAGCCAGAGTGTCATTCATCCTGCAAAGAACTCAACCTTCCATTCTAAGACTAAACATATAGATATCAAGTACCATTTCATACGATATGATATGGAAGATGAACTGTTGAAGTTGAAAAAGATACATACTAGCCAGAATCCTACAGACATGTTGACAAAGGTAGTAACTAGAGAGAAACTGAGTTCCTGCTCGGTTTCAATTGGCCTTCAAGCATGAAGGTGAATATGAGAAATTTTCCAGGTCCAAGGTTCATAGCATAGTCTAGCAAGTGCATCAGTGGTGGAGTTGATGTGATCAGTCTCCAAGTGGGAGATTATTGGTTATGGAGCTTGATCTTCCTGATTCATAGATTTTGTTGTTCAACCGTGTTTGTACCCGAGTTTTTATATGCTATGTAGGTGGAATGTACACTCATCCTAGCGGGTTGGGTGTGGGGGGGCTTTGGCCCCCCACGGGGGTCCAGGGGCTAACGGGCCCCCGAAAGAATTTTTTTGGGTTTCTTTTTGGACAACACTTTACAGGCCCATGGTATTGGGTAGCCCATGGTATTTTCCCATGGTAATTCCCCTTTAAAATGATTATATTGTAATACGACTATGTATTTTATGGTATTATATTGTACTGCGAGACAGACTGTGAGAGAAAGAAGAAGAAGTTGCAGCGGATGTGTTGCAGGTTGCATCCCTTCATTTTTTGGATGGTATACTAAAAGGGACTCACAATTTCTATGTGGATGTAGCCCATCTTGGGTGAACAAGGTTATGTTGGTGTCTCTCTTGTAATGTGTATATGTACTTTATATTTGCATCTTGTTTATTGTTATTGCTCGCGATCCTGTTTTTCTAACATCCATAGTGTATATTATTTTCCACCAAGGAAAACAACTTTGGTGAAATATTATTGTAAGAAGATGCGGGCATGTGCAAGCTAATGAGGGTCACTTTTGGCATGTTAGATGCAATAGAAAATTGAAAAATCAGGCATCCCTCAACTTACTTGGTTTTTTTGAGATACTTACACAAGATATCTTGCATCGAGTAAAAAATATAAAAAGTAGGAACTTTAGTCACATTTATGAATATATAAGTTTTAAGTATTGAAAATTTACATAACTATGTCAAATTTCATTTTTTC
>BSBM01000012.1:27287500-27507500 GCA_027924585.1 Larix kaempferi
GATAGGTTACATACTTGAAGCTCTGCATCTCCACGCCCATCCTGCCAAATTCATGCACGTTGCTTTCATGGATGCAACGGTTCAAAAGAGAAAACACATTGCACCTAGAACATGTCCCATATAGACACGATTTTTCATAATATTGTTTTCCTTCAGGCCTTAGAATAATGATGTTGTGGATAAATTCTCTTGATGCATTGGGTGGTAGTATGGATTCATTGCAGCCCTACACAATGTTAGTATGTAAATCACAAAATATATGTTTATATGTGTCATAATAATATTCATATTCTATGTGGTATCTACAACAACAGGTTTTCCAATCAATGCATATACGAACATACCATGGTTTGAATTTCTCAAAGGACCTTTGGCCCAGGTTCAATTGTGTGTGCTCATTCCCGAATCTCTCATAGATTTTAGTCTGTGTGGTGTCAAGGAAGTGTTTAACATGGGGCTCATGTTCCATAGAGCCTTTTCTCAGCTTTAGCATGTCTCTTTGGTTTGATGAAGGTTTGGTATGATCATGCCAAAAAAATTGTACTAACTCCTTAAAAGCATCAATTAGCTTCCTATCTCCACGAGGAAACCTACCAACAAATTCCCAACAATTGTTTCCACCCGCAATGTCAATATTTTCTCTTATAACAGAGTTCTTTTTAATAGTTTTTCTATTTAATCTAAGCATGTGAGAAGTGTGTGATAGCAGGCGACGTTGCCTTGTGGACTTGCTTACAATTGATTCTGTTAACACACGATGAGTTGCACACAGATATTTTGTACGAGACGTCTTCCCAATTGCATTAAAAACAGATTGGAGATTTCTAACAATATGACTGATAGCCTCTGAAATTTTAACCATCTTTATGCCCAAAATTCTCCTAACAACATCTAAACAATGTGACTTTAACAAACATAGCAATAATTGACATTTACCTGCATCACCTTTGGATTAAAAATATTCCTTGACAATTTTGTTGCATTTCCATTTGATAGTGTGTTTTGGAAACTTACCTTCTAGGCCTGATAGAGCACTTTCATCCACATGAATACGTCTAGGAGTTCTTCTTCTTGCACTGGACAGACGAGGTAGTGAAGGTGGACATGAGACATGGATACCAGAGCTTGTTTGTTTTGGTGCTTCGTTCACACATTGGGCCATAATGGGAGTGTGATCGACATGGTTGTGGTCTTCTTGGGGAGATTGCAAATTAATCATTGCTTGTATGTCCATCTCTACACATGCACCATCTCCCAATATTCTTGTTTCGTGAGGAACTTCAACATGACTCGTTGATGGGTTGTTGGTTAGAGATTGTGTTGATGTTGGAATTTGAGTTGGGTTCGTTGGACGCGATCGCTTTGCCTGTGGTTCTGAACAAGAGGTTTTCATGTCAACAAGTGTGTTAGGATCAGTGGCAGGATCCGGGGCAATGACAGGACCATGTCTCAATATTTCCATTCCCAACCTGGCCTTTTCTCTTAAGTCATTGACCTTTTCAATGGGAAGATTCCTTCTATATTTTTTTGTTCTGTTGCGTGAGTTTCCCATCTCCAAAAGTCTCTTTAAAAAAACTATCAGGCCTACCCCTACAAAAGAAACAACAAATAAGATATTAGTTCCATTATATAATGAACTTGACACATTCCAACATAACTTACCACTTTACAAATTAACACATACAACTACAGACTATGTTGGTTTATTTGTGTTCGAATAAACACCATTAACCCTTACAATTCCAATCAATATAGATGATGGTTGGTCCAGTGTAGAGTGGAGAAACTAGTGTCTGTCCTAGCCATGAGATCATTAAAATTATGGTAGTAACACCCTACAACAGAGATGGCTAGAGATGTTAAAATTCAATATGCTAAGACAGAAAATAGCAGCATTACATTCCATTTCACAATAATAGCATATACAGGATCACTGAAGAAACAACAAGCACAACATAAACACAAGAGACAGAGATTTATCCTGGGAAACCCTCATGGGGTAGAAAACCCAGCAAAGCTTCCTCAATATAGATGACCAGCAATATACAAAGATGAAACCCTGAGACATGATCTCCTCCTCCACAATAGCAGACCTCTCCTCCACAAGTGCGCTATCCTCAAGTGTGTGAGTGTATCAAATGAGGAACACACCTCCTCTATTTATACACTACTCTGATATGTATTTTACACAAGTACATGTAGGCTCGTATTTAACCATTAGGTTAAATACCCCATTATAATTGACTGGGCCGACCCCCACATGGTGGGTCTAATAACCCTAGTTACCACACCCAACTCGGAGGAATAAACATCTCCGGACTTATAGTATAATCACATCGGAGGTATGGAACATCTACGGAATAAATAATATACAAATATAATATTCTTTGAAGTTACAATATTTCAACACTCCCCCTTAATGAGAAGGATATTATAACAGTATCTGCACGAGCAAGGAGTCATCAACATCATACATGATACATCTATAAATCATTGGAAGCTTTCTCAACATCATCAGTAACTCAAGCAGTTACTGGAACATCTTCAATACTGGAACATCAACATCTTCAGTACTGAGTCTTTATCTTCTGCAGCACTCGAACAACTACAACAACATCAACATCTGGATCCTCACGATCATCAGTATCGTCATCTCACGATCATTAGCATCGTCATCACACGATCATCAGCATCGTCATCACACGATCATCAGCATCGTCATCACACGATCATCAGCATCGTCATCTCACGATCATCAGCATCGTCATCACACGATCATCAGCATCGTCATCTCACGATCATCAGCATCGTCATCACACGATCATCAGCATCGTCATCACACGATCATCAGCATCGTCATCTCACGATCATCAGCATCGTCATCACACGATCATCAGCATCGTCATCACACGATCGTCAGCATCGTCATCAACACAGGTATCCATAACAATACAAGTATCCACATCATTAGTACAAGTATTCATGCCAATACAAGTATACATATCATCAATGCAAGTATCCATACTGATACAAGTAATCAATGTCATCAATACATGTATCCTACCGATACAAGTAACCACATCATCAATACAAGTATCCATACCGATACAAGTAACCACGTCATCAATACTAGTATCCTACCGATACAAGTAACCACATCATCAATACAAGTATCCTACCGATACAAGTAACCACATCATCAATACAAGTATCCTACAGATACAAGTAATCAATGTCATCAATACAAGTATCCTACCGATACAAGTAACCACATCAAAAATCACTTTCTCGGAGACCATACGTCTACGGATCAATTCAGGGACCGAAGTCCGGGGATGATACAATCCCCACTTCTCGGAGACCATACGTCTACGGATCAATTCAGGGACCACAGTCCGGGGATGATAAAATCCCCACTTCTCGGAGACCTCACGTCTACGGATCAATTCAGGGACCTAAGTCCGGGGATGATACAATCCCCACTTCTCGGAGACCTCACGTCTACGGATCAATTCAGGGACCTAAGTCCCGGGATGATACAATCACCACTTCTCGGAGACCTCACGTATACGGATCAATTCAGGGACCTAAGTCCGGGGATGATACAATCCCCACTTCTCGGAGACCTCATGTCTACGGATCAATTCAGGGACCTAAGTCCGGGGATGATACAATCCCCACTTCTCGGAGACCTCACGTCTATGGATCAATTCAGGGACCTAAGTCCAGGGATGATACAATCCCCACTTCTCGAAGACCTCACGTCTACGGATCAATTCAGGGACCTAAGTCCGGGGATGATACAATCCCCACTTTTCAGAGACCATACGTCTACGGCTCTCTTTAGGACTGAAAGTCCAGGGATGATCCAATCCCCTCAACTGTCCACTAAGGACTTCATTCTCGGAGACCTCACGTCTACGGCTCTCTTTAGGACTGAAAGTCCAGGGATGATCCAATCCCCTCAACTGTCCACTAAGGACTTCATTCTCGGAGACCTCACGTCTACGGCTCTCTTTAGGACTGAAAGTCCAGGGATGATCCAATCCCCTCAACTGTCCACTAAGGACTTCATTCTCGGAGACCTCACGTCTACGACTCTCTTTAGGACTGAAAGTCTAGGGATGATCCAATCCCCTCAACTGTCCACTAAGGACTTCATTCTCGGAGACCTCACGTCTACGGATCTATTCAGGGACCGAAGTCCAGGGATGATACAATCCCTACCTGTCCACTAAGGACTTCATTTTCGGAGACCATACGTCTACGGCTCACTTTAGAACATGTGTTCAAGGATGATACAATCCCCACATGTATTCTCATCAATACAAGTACAAGTATCCTCAACCATACACGTACATTAATCAATACATGTGTCATCAAAAGTATGTATTCTTACCAATACATCTTATCATCAAAAGCATGTATTCTCACCAATACATCTATCATCAAAAGCATGTATTCTTACTAATACATATAACATCAAAAGCATGTATAAGTAAAACTAAGTATTCTAAGTATACGAGTCCTAAATTTAAATATTTTTAAGTATCTAGGTGTAGAGAACAGGTTACCTCATCATCGACCTTGTTGTTCGATGAGACAATATCATCATCAGTGACTATACTACTCCCCCTTTCGAGGAGGGTCCTTTTGAGCTACACCAAGCTTGTCTCGAAAGTATTCAAATTTCACTCGAGACAGAGGCTTGGTTAGTATGTTGGTAACTTCTTCACTCGAGGTAGAGGTTTGGTTAGTACATCGGTAACCTGTTACGAATTCAAACTTTATAGTTCCTTTCTGTGTCATATCTTGTTAGATCCCTATGATCTTTGACTTATCATGGAACACTGGATTCTATGTCATCTTGATACAACTCTATTTGTCACATAGGATCACAGTTGGTTCTATCTCTAAGTCAAACAATCCTGAAGCCAAACTTATTCACAACTAGCAGAGCAAACAGCCATATATTTTGCTTGTGCTGAGAGCCACACTAGACTGCTTCCAACTAAACCACGAGATCATGGCTAATCCTAGACAATAACATCCTCTTGATGTGTTCTTCTTGTCTGATACACTTTCTTCCCAATCAGCATCTGAGTAGCCATTTGAAGTCATGATCTCCAAGATAGCACAGATCAAAGTCTATCGTATCCTTTAGATGCCTCATCACATGCTTTGCAACTATCAGGTGAAAACATCTAGTTTCCACTAGATACTGACTCAAGGTATTCACAACAAAGCATATATCTAATCTAGTATATGTTAGAAACATCAATGACCCAATAATTTGACTGTACAGAGTTATATCCACTAACTCTGATGAGTTATCCCCTAACAGCTTCAAGTTGGAATCCATAAGAGTGGCCATTCCAATACCTCAAGTCATATTTCTCATCATACTTTCCCTGGTTGAGAAATATTCCTTCTGAGCTTTGCCATACTTCCAGACCTAGGAAGTAAAGCGTCAATTTGAGATCTTTCATTTTCATTTCTGCATTGAATGATCTTCTGCATATCTATCTGTGCCATCTCTCGTTAGATGGGTCTACTAATATGAGCCTTAATATCATTCGAACTCTGTGGTGAGTTCCTTCTTGCATCCATGTCATTTGTGTATAGAAATCATATTCAACCTTGTAGCAAAGGTTGAGATCCACATCACCCATGGTGATCATTAAGCTTATCAATTTATTATCGATCCTAGGTACCTATACAGAACCTGATTCACACTTCTTCTTTAATTACACCATACTTGGAGCAAACATCTTGTCGTGATTCTCTTCCCCTTTCTAAGAGAATCTTCTAGCCATGAGCCTTCTATATTTTGTTTGATTTGTAAATATTCTTGTTTGAACATCCACCACTTGTACGGTGTCCATCATTCTTCATGACCTTTCCTACAAATCAAAATTAAGTACATGATTAGTAATACTTCATAATAATCAAATCATATTGACATGATAACCTATTATGCATACAGATATCATTTACATAGTGATGCAACTATTTTGACCAATACTTTGGCACAACACTTTCCCATATCCTGTATGCATACAGTGGCTATCTAGATGCCTTCCATCTCTACCAGAACATACTATCGAGAGTGTGCACAACTCTCAGCATGTTAGCAAAGAGGTTTCATTCTAGACAAGCAACAATGGAATGTTTGTCCAACTTACCAATCATATGCATATTAGTAGTATATTGTTCAATGTTCTATGAATATTTACACTCAGCATGATATATTATAGGAATACAAATATGCATACAACCTATTACAGGCAATATCATTACTATTTCAAATAACAACTCAAATACTTATCTTTTATGTTTGTGTGGCTGCCTCCCGCTTGATCTTCTGTATGTCTTTTGAACTTCTATTCATTCTGTACCACTGTGCATGCTCAAGAGTCATCCTCATGATCTCATACACAAACATACACTCATTAGTATATTCTAAATGCTATCAAAACATTATAGTACTAAATAATCTTGAAAATGTATAGTCATGATTATAGTTAATAAACATTAGTATTCAAGATTTCAGGGAAGTCTTCTTTTACTCATGCATATCATCAATCAAGATAAAAGATATAATATGCATAATCCCTT
Source organism: Larix kaempferi (assembly GCA_027924585.1). NCBI lineage: Eukaryota > Viridiplantae > Streptophyta > Pinopsida > Pinales > Pinaceae > Larix > Larix kaempferi. The sequence goes on from BSBM01000012.1 coordinate 27,294,119, forward strand.
GATTACTAACTTTATGAATAAGCATAACCAATCATTCCAAGTATACTTATATAAGGGATCCTAACACAAGGTAAGATTCATGGGAAACATACCTGGATTAGTATACCTACTTGGTTATGTACAACATACCTAAACAATCTCTACAATGATTTAGAGATCCTGAGCTAGAACCTGCATGTCTCATAGGTTAAGCATAATATAACAAAGTCATACATACCTCGTAAGTATAACAAAGATGAGTCTTTGTCTTCATGTTTTCATGGTCATGGAGCCTGATTTGTCTTTTGTGATGTACCTGTATCTTGTTAGTAGACAACATCAACCTCACACAACATCATAATGCATTAGTACAATCATAAGTGTCAACACCCTAACCAATGAATATCTTCTATCATGCATTCATAATTTTGTTAAGGTGATACAACAAATCTAAAATCAAGATTGTACTAACCGTAATAACATGAAGACAAACATACCATAAACTTAATCATGAACAAATCTAAAAACATACCTCGATGAATCATACCTGTCGAGATCGCTTGTAATCTCCTTATGTAAAACCTTAGCCTCATCTCCCTCTGAAACAGTAACTCCTTCACTTATGCAGGTGACCAATCCATCTTCTTCTAGGATTAACCCTATCCACTTGATTTGCAAGAACTGGACCTGGAGCTGGATATGGGTTTGTCAGAGAAACCCCAAAAATTCAAACTTTGAATTTCAAACTTCCGAAAGGATAGAAATATGCGCCTTGATGAGCTAATCAAACTGATATATTAAGAATTTGAAAACTGCAAAGTTTCACTCCTCAATTTTGCCTTTGAAACTTCCGGATTCACTGGACGTGACCCTGAACTGGGGTTTGGTGAATCCCACTCTTCTTCCCAATCAAAATGTTTGATCCAAAGCTCTAAGCTTCTATTTTTCTGAGGAGCTTCCAGCCATTGTCACAGATTTCAAAAATTCCCATTTTTACAGAAGCCCTAATTTTCCACTTTTCTGATCAAAGTCCCGAACTAGGGTTTGATCAAGTCCGGCCTTCTGCCCAACCAAAAAATCTGATCTTGGTCTCTAAATTTCTATTTTGATGAGTAGCATTCAGCCGTGGTCTCCGTTTACAAAAATTCCAACTTTCTTCAAAGCCCTAAATTCCGGAAGCCATGAATGAAGGTATTCAAAAATAATTATGTTTTGACAGAAATATGTACCTGATTGTTTCTGGTGTAACTCCAAACTTTTCAATCCACAAGGTCTGAAAAATCTTTCTGAGATATCCTGACCTGTTATCTTTCCATCCTGACAGGCCTGACCTCAATTGGATTCTCTGAGAGAGAGTTATGTCAAATGTCGCAACGTGACCTGTTTTGGGATAAAACAGAAGAGCGAACTTGTACGGCGTGCCACGTGTCACTGTTTGAACTTCAGCCTCTGAAAACCTTTTCTGAGGTATCTCGGCCTGTTATCTTTCCATCCTGATAGGTCTGACCTCAATTGGACTCTCTGAGAGAGAGTTATGCCAAGTGTCTCAACATGACCTTTTTATGGGATAATACAGGAGGGTGAACTTGTACGGAGTTCCACGTGTCACTGGTTCAACTTCGGCCTCTGAAAACGTTTTCTGAGATTGTACATACTGTGTACTACCTGTCACTTTTTACGAAATTTCATTTGGAGCTTCCTAGCCCAAGATATGACCTTTTTCCCAAGGTCACCTGATTTTGACTCAGATCTGGAAGAGGTAGAAACCCTATATTGTACAGATCATAAATCACAAAGTACAATGAATTAGAGGTTTTCCTTTGGACACAAGGTACCTGGAGATTTAATCTTCGTCCTGTAACAATTTCAGATCCGAAAACTTCGCCAAAACGGATTTATAGCGAAAGTTCTACGATGACTGGTTTTTGCTATGTAAAACCCTAACCTTCAAATTGTCGTAAGTAAAGCAAGTGTCTTTAGTGCCATACCTTGTCTTCCTTCAGGTTAGCTCTGATACCATGTTAAAATTCAATATTCTAAGATAGAAAATAGCAGCATTACATTCCATTTCACAATAATAGCATATACAGGATCACTGAAGAAACAACAAGCACAGCATAAACACAAGAGACAGAGATTTATCCTGGGAAACCCTCATGGGGTAGAAAACCCAGCAAAGCTTCCTCAATATAGATGACCAGCAATATACAAAGATGAAACCCTGAGACATGATCTCCTCCTCCACAATAGCAGACCTCTCCTCCACAAGTGCGCTATCCTCAAGTGTGTGAGTGTATCAAATGAGGAACACACCTCCTCTATTTATACACTACTCTGATATGTATTTTACACAAGTACATGTAGGCTCGTATTTAACCATTAGGTTAAATACCCCATTATAATTGACTGGGCCGACCCCCACATGGTGGGTCTAATAACCCTAGTTACCACACCCAACTCGGAGGAATAAACATCTCCGGACTTATAGTATAATCACATCGGAGGTATGGAACATCTCCGGAATAAATAATATACAAATATAATATTCTTTGAAGTTACAATATTTCAACAAGAGATGCCTTGGGAATAGTTTGATAGTTTTTATACATCAAATAAGGTAAAGAGAATAAGTTTACTAATTACACAATGAAGTGGTTGCAAATTCCCCCAAGGAAGGAGAATTCAATGGGGTAGAGGCAAGTCGTCAAGCTCAAAGGCACGATATTAAAGAAACATTATGATAACCATAGCGTGAAGATAAGAGCATGGAAAAAATTACATGAACTAATCAATATGGACCCTCTCCCATTATTGCTTCTTAGGATTTTATTCAAATTGAAGAGGCTCAAGAGAGAACCTCATCATAGATGGGAATGTGTGGGGGAGGAATAGTTTGATAGTTTATGCTATAGGTTTTGCTATGGTATACAATGTGTAAAAGATGGAGGTTTATTAAACCATTTATTTGTGTTTTTTTCAAGTGAAAAAGAGTTTATGCTAGAGATGACTTGGGAATATTTTGATAGTTTTTCTACATCAAATAAACATATAATGAATATGAGAGCATGGAAAAAATTTCATGAACTAATCAATATGGGCCCTCTCTCATGATTTCTTCTTAGGATTTTATTCAAATTGAAGAGGCTCAAGAGAGAACCTCATCCATACCATCCTTCTGTGAAATCAAAATATATTCATGGTAATAATTATTGTTTTACATTGCATACTTCATCTTGTCTAGTGTTCAAAACAAAAAGGCATGGGAGAATCTCAAATCTTGTGAATGAAAAAAATTATTTACAATTCACCATACGCATAGAAATGATCTCCACTTGCAATGGAAACCGGTAGCTTGAATGTATCCACTAGATTCCAAGACCACTGAAGATGTTTATTAGATTCCAAGAGTGATTTTGTGTCCAATAGATCAATGAGTGTCCAAAATATCAATGAGTGTGATCCAATAAGCAATCTGTAACAACTTGAAACCCGCGATAGAAAGAAATCCTGTGTTTTTTGGAAGAATTCCCGGGAACAGAGAACTCTATTTTTTTAACTAGTAGCAGACACGCGCATGCGAGTTTAAATGCACGCACGCGTGTTTGTAGCATGTACACATCACTAGCGCACACATGCTAAAACACGCACACGTGCCCCTGCATAACATTTACACCATTTATTACCCAACGTTTACACCATTTAATGCCAACTCTTCCCCCACTTCGAAAATATTTGCATAAATTGGACTCGGTGATGAAATTTGAAGGGTGGGTCTTAAATTTTATTGGAAGGGTATTTTTTCTTGGAGTCCTTCAAATATGAAGGGAAATTTAAATAATTGTACTTCAATTGACAAGTATAAATTAACTAAACTCCCCCCCCCCCCCAAAAAAAAATGCAAAAAACAAATATTGCCCATCTAATTTTTTACAATGTTAAATAATTGAGCACTCCTTAACATCTACATGATAAAATGGTGTCTTTTTCATAAAACCAAATTTGAACACATTAATTTGACATATATGTAACATTAATTTTACAGTTCATTAAATTAACAATTGTTTTGTTGTATTTTTTTGGGTTAGACCACACTTCATTGTACAGAAAACTACTTAGACTATGCAATAACCATATTGTGTCATCTGCATGATCTTATGCATAGTGCAAGACGTTGTAACTAGATATAGTATTAAAATAAAACTAGAACCATGAGAAAATTACTTATTGTTAACTATGTACAAAAACAAGCCACTAAGCAAAATGGGGCTATAATAAACCTACAACCAAAATATACATATAAAACCAACCAAAACCTTAATTCAAACTAGAGAGCGGGCAATCATCCATGTTTGAGAGATGTAAGAATGATGGACATTAAGCGCCTAAGAAAAAATAATACATAGCTCAAAAAAACATTAAAAAAAAGTCCTCCATACCAATAAAGTTAGCAACGCTAGCATCATAGGGGCATCGACATCAAAATTTGTTGTTCAAGACTTGTCACAACAACATACATGTATAGGATGGAGGGGAAATGGAATCAACCCTAAGTCAACTGGAGCCTTGTGACTCATTACATATTTGAGTCTCGACAATCTACCTTTTAAATTGAACTAGGATAACAAAAGAAGTTTGTTAATGGCTCGATTTGCAAAAAAATTAGATACATGAGTAATTAAGAGGTAGAGGCTCTAAAATTCGATGTGTGTTTTACCAATCCATGATTCGGTGAATTCATAGTCATTGGCATGAAATTTTAGTTAATTAATGAAAGAATTAATGTATCTACCTCTATGTCGAAATTGTTTTCCATGTTGATGCGGGTCACTGCCCTCCTTGTTGTCTTACCAAAAGGTATGAGAATGAGGAATAAGACTTAAAATTATGGACTTCACCATCAAAGAAGCCTTACAATCACATTGGTAAGGAGTGATAAGAAGATCACAACAATCCAACATGTCAAATCTCAGATGAAAGTGTCAATTAAAGACTTACATGGTAAATTTAATATAAGACTTACTTATAGTTGTCTGAGGAGCTTACTCTTTGTGTCTTGACATATTTGATAATTTAGGGTTGTCTATGTGCCTTGACCCAATTGATATTATGTGAGGATGTGCATGCATAATAATCCTTATTTATGACTATGTGATGAGGATTTAAATGGAAGAGGATGTAAAGACATGTTATTTTTATACGTATTTTGGTGGCGAGTGTCGAAGAGAAACGTGGTGATAAACCACATATGTTTGTAAGGACGAAGGGAGATTACATGATCATGATCATTCCACCCATCAAATTGAAGACAATTCCTGAGCACAATTTTTTTTTTTTAAATTTTGTTAATAACCATTGTGGTACTTTGGTCCAAATGTTTTTTCTAACTCATTGATTCTCTATATTGTGTGCCTACTGCCACCTCTCTATATCAATGCATAAATCAACCTCTGCTTGATTTGTGGTTATAGTTGCATGCCATTATTTGTAGTTGCATGTCATTGAGTGTTGTTTAGAGTTTTTGTGAGTCTGTGACATTCATGCAATAAATGAAGTCTTGTAGAGGAGGACTCATCAAAGAGGCAATTTGAATTTCATTTTGACAAAAAACATATTTTGTAAAGATCAAATGCCATGAATGCATCCTCAGACTACCATGCAAGACCATGGATATGTTGCAAAGCATTGAACGTCATCAAAGAATGAAAACAGGTTCCTCGAGATCTTATTGAAGCATATTGAGCTCAATTGAATTTCACTTGAGCCTTAATTGAAAATTCTAGACCTTAAGCGTCATCAATAGAACACAGAATCCATGACACTATCCCTATACAAGGAGTCTTTTGCATATGAATTGAATATTGCTGCCATTATAATGTCTTGGGAATCAAGGATTTATCTTGGCTCCTTAGCCATGGCTAGTGGGGGGAAACAAGGGTCTCCAACACTAACTCTTGCTTCTTAGGCACAAACACCATGACTGAGTCCCTCGACCACCACATATGGAATCTATAGGGTATTAGTCAACTTCAAGTGTGTTATGTGTGCCATGACTAGGTTAGTTGTGAACCAAAAATGGGTCTCTAGGTTTGACCAAGGTATATGGACAACAAGAAGCTCATCATACCTTAAATGAAGCTTCTCAGGCTCAAGCACCATGAACAACACCTACAACTCAAGAAGCTTCTTAGGATATGATGTTGAATGAATCTTCAAACCACCACACATAACCCTTGTGGGGTATCTTTAGCAAATGTAGAGGGATACATATACCATGATTAGGCTACATTGCATGAAACAAGATGATGACGATGATGATGATGAAGATGATGATGATGATGATGATGATGATGATCATAACTAATATTGTCATCATCATCCTCATCATTATCATCATCATCATCATCATCCTCATCATCATCATCGTCATCATCATCATCGTAATCATCATCACCATCATCATCATCATTATCATCATCATCATCTTCATAATCAACATCATTTTTGTCATCATCATCATCATCCTCCTCATCATCTTCGTCATCATCATCATCATCATCATCATCAACATCTTCACCATCATATTCATCATCAACATCATCATCATCATCATCATCTTCGTCATCATCGTCAACATCTTCATCATCATCATTCATTGGTGATGATGATGATGACGAGGATGATGATGATGATGATGATGATGATGATGAAGATGAGTACGAAGATGAACATGATGATGATGACAATGACAAATATGATCATCATCATCCTCCTCCTCCTCCTCCTCATCATAATCACCTTCGTCGTCCTCATCATCATCATCATCATCATCATCATCCTCATCCTCATCCTCATCCTCATCATCCTCATCATAGTCATCATCCTCGTCATCATCATCATCATCATCATCATCATTGTCATCACCCTCTTCCTCATCATCATCATCATCATCATCATATTGGTAATCATCTTCATCATCAACATCATCAACATCATCATCATCATCTTCATCATCATCATCATCATATTTGTCATCATCAGCATGATTCATCATCATCATCCTCCTCCTCCTCCTCCTCCTCATCATCCTCATCACCCTCTTCCTCTTCCTCATCATCATCATCATCGTCATACTCCTCCTCCTCCTCCTCCTCCTCCTCCTCCTCATCATCACCATTTCCATCGCCATCATCCTCTTCCTCCTCCTCCTCCTCCTCATCATCATCCTCATCATCATCATCATCAACATCATCGTCGTGACCATAATCATCATCATCATCATCATCTTCATCATCATCTTCATCATCATCATCATATTTGTCATCATCATCATCAACATCATCCTCATCATCATCCTCATCATCATCATCTTCTTCATCATCGTCATCATCATCAACATCTTCGCCATCATCTTCATCATCAACATTATTGATGATGATGATGACGAAGATGATGATGATGATGATGATGATCAAGATGATGGATGATGATGAAGATGATGGATGATGATGAAGATGAGTACGAAGATGAAGATGATGATGATGACGATGATGAGTATGATCCTCATCCTCATCCTCATCCTCATCCTCAGCATCATCATCATAATCATCTTTGTCATCATCAGCATCATCATCATCATCCTCATCATTATCATCCTCATCATCCTCGTCATCATCATCATCATCTTCATCATCATCATCATCGTTATCACCCACTTCCTCGTCATCATCCTCATCCTCATCCTCATCCTCATCATCATCACCATCATCATCATCATCTTGGTCATTGTTGAGCCAAGAATTGGCCCTTTTTAGTCATCATTAATCATCTTTCCTGCCCCTGTCCTACACTACTTATCATGGCAATCAGACCTATTGTCCTTACCTTATTCCCCAAATTATCAAGGTATGGCTGATCATTGTTTTATTTTATTAATGCTTATGATTGTGATAATTAAAGTTGTGCATCTCTCAAATTGTGCTAACATGTTGCGATTTATGAAGGTAGTTGAGACAAATAGACTGCAGGAAGATCGGGGCTGAACAAGTCATGAAGGAAGGGATGTTCATTGCTTGTAGAGGGATCCTTGGGGCTCGAATCATCAATCAAAGCACAACTGTGACAGGGCAGCTGTAACAGAATTCGCTATCTTAAGTATGTTGCTGCTTGAGTCTAGCTGTGAGCTGGAAAGACCGCCACTCTTGGGTCAATTAATAACTTTCTCATATTTGGATGTTTCTGTTCTGCCACGCATGGTAACAGCTAGTTATTTAGGGCGCCTGAAGATCAGAGATCTTCATGGCTGCCCAACTATAGGATTAGATGTTACGATTTGTATGTATAAATATGGGGAGTTTCCTCGACCCAGGGGTTGAACAACAGACAATTAAATTATTGTATTAGCAGCTGAGCAAAACTGTGTATTCATTCTTCTGTTAATATAAGGGGTTACTTCTGAGCTAAAGAGTTGTGTTGTTCAGCCAGCGTCTCTATGTGAAGGTTGGGCCCGTCTTCCACAGAGATTGCTGAGTTAAAATAGGATTTTGAATTTATTGTTGTGTGATGCTTTGTTCTTTCCTTTTGTACGCAGCAGCAATATTTATTGTGTGGATTTTTCAGTAAAAGATTATATTTCTGTGAGATTGGTGAATGGTGTAGAATAACAGTCGACTGAGTAAGGTTTGCTTTATGCATTTCAATTGGTGTTATACACAGCCGTGTTCATCTTACAGCTAAGTTGTGATCCCATGAGCTCTTACAATTTATCTTTCCTGTTGTGTATTGCTTGATTTCCATTCTGCAATTCAATTTCTTAGAACAGTTGACTCAATCTTTGGCAATTGGATTTCTAGATTAATGTTCAGCTTATGTTTTATGATTTCCAGATTGATTAGATCAGACAAATGATTGTTCTAGAATACGAACGAGATTTCTTTTCTGCAATTGTTGATTAGATCTGATACCATTTCTTATTGATGCATGATAGAGAGGAATTGAAGTATAGCAGTTAGAAGGCAATTGGGATTGCATAGATTTTTGGGGATGAACATGGATGATAGAAGATAAAAGTATTCACTTCTAATGGTTTGGTGTTTGAGCATATATTGTGCACTTATCCTTTGAAATAAAAAGACTTTCTCGGGTTGACAATAAATTTCATATGCTCTGTGTGTATTGGTAACAATTTATCTGCATATAGAGTGCTTGACATTTTGTCGCCGTTTCCGGGGAAGGATAAAAATTAAACACTAGTCATTAGTTGCATCTAATAATTGCTTTTAGTCAGTCTCTTCTTTGTTGAAATGATCTGCTTCACATGAATACAAGGAGGGTAAAACGCGATCAGCTCCCAACCCCCAAAACCCCACAAAATACTAACAGCGCAGGTGGTTCGGGTCGTGGTCGAGGCCCACTGTTGGGTAGAAGAACATTCATCGACGATCTTGTTGACAGAACTGATTCAGCTACCAGGACTCGTCAACGGGAGACTCCTATCAGAAGAAGCCCTGCTGATCCTGGAGCGTCAGCATCGGGATCCACGGTGGAAAACACAGGAGCAGTCGTGATTCCCGCATATACCCCTGCTAAAGAAGGTACAGCTGATTCAGCTGTTCCAACTGAAGAATACGTAGCTGTTACAACTGAAGAATAGGCAGCTGCTACAACTAAAGATTACACAGCCGCTACAACTGAAGAATACGCAGCTGTTACAACTGAGGTAAAGAACGTAGGAACAAATGAAGAAGAGGACACAGAAGAAAAGATGAATAACAGACATGAGAACGAAGAGGAAGAAGCAGTGGTAGAATACCATCATGAGAATGACTCCCTACCAGAAGGAACCATGGCTACAATACAATTTTCAATACAGCAGCTAGAAGGGACAGCTCCTATGAAGAACATCTCACCATCGGTGTTGCCTCGCTTCCATGGCAGGGCGGCAGAAGATCTAGACGAATTCCTTTTTGAATTCGATATCCTTTGTCGCAGCTATGATTATGTCACAGATGCTCAAAAGATGAAACTTTTTCCTGCCACCCTGAAGGACAATGCATTACGATGGTTCATGAGCCTTGGGGGAGGAACTGTTGCTAATTGGAATAAGATGAAGCAAGTGTTCCTGGAAAAATATCAAGAATATTGCAACACTAGGGACAAAAGAGAGGAATTATTCAAGATGGTGCAGAAGGAGGATGAAAGTCTGGAGGATTTTGTAGAAAGGTTGCTGTACAATGTGCAAAGAGCTAGGTAGACGAACATGGGGCTGGACGTACTCAAGATAATCTTGCTTAGAGGGATCAGGGATGATTGTTTAGACATGTTAAATCTATTAGGAAAGGGAGATATCTCTAAAGAACCCTTTGAGACGATTGTGGAATTATGTAAGAGATACTCGAGGGGATCTTCCATGAATAATAAGCGAGATAAACGAGATAAGCTGGAACGTGATGTCTTCGACAGAACTCAGAAGTCATCCAGTGGAGGAGCTACACGTGCAGAGATAGGCAATCTCCTTGAAAATTTTAAAACAGAAATGATGAGCTCCATCTCTTCGGAGATTGATGTCCTGAAGGCCAAACAGAAACAGGCAGTGGAGGATCTCACACTAGGTGTGTTCTGTCCCCGATGCAGAAAGAATCATCCACTGAAGGAATGCCTTCTTGACAAAATACAAGCATGTCAGTTGTGTGAGCTGAACCATGACATGAAGGAATGTCCTACACTTCCTCAAGTGAAGGCTGTCCTGCAGGCATCAACTCCAGAAGTAGAATCAACTTATTTCATTGCACAGAAGAAACCTTGGCAGCCTCGAAATCAAGGTATGCCTCCGGACTTGTTTCCATTTTGTAATAATATGAACAATTGGAGTAATAATATGCAAAATGTGAATACACAATTCCCTTCAAATTATGCTCAGTGGAATCCTTCTCAACCTACAATGCAAAATTATAACTCATGGATTCCTTGGACACAGCCGCCACATCAACCTACGTCATGGTCTCCTGGATGGAGGAACTTCCCTCTTGGGAACCAGTTTCCTCAACCACCTCCACCTCAACAGTCACCATATTCTCCACCATACCCTCAATTTCCTCAATTTCCTCAATATCCTCAATACCCACCTCAGCAGTCGCAATTGCAGTTGCAGAATAATCCTGTTCCTAATATACCATTACGGCCTCAGCTTCCTGCCCAACCTAATCCTAACCTGAATAATAAAACTGTCCATCAATTGGAAACTGTCAATATGCCGGCCTACTCTCTCTCCCCTGTACCTTGTAATGATATTCGTTTACGATCTGGGAAGATAATAGAACCTGTAATTACAGAAGATATTCCACCTTATGTGCATGAAAAAGGAGAGAGTTCACAGCATTCATCCGATCCGGTTCCTATCATTGAAGGTGTTGAGCATCCCTTAGATGGGGCGGCTGAAACATTAAATGAGAAATCAGATAATACACAGCTTACCCAGCTGGTAAGGCAACCACCATACCCTGAGAGACTAATGCTACCAAAAATAGGGGGGCAACCTCAGTTCAACCTCCTAGGAGAGTTGAAGAATCTTTATGTTAAAATTCCCCTTCTACAAGCCCTTCAAGATGTGCCTATTTATGCTAAAACAGTTCAGGACCTATGCACTAAGAAACCAGGGAGGAAACCTAGAGATCCGCCCACTGTTCATGTCATATGGAATTTATCTGCTTTAATAACAGGAAAAACCCCCGTGACCAAGTATAATGACCCTGGAAATCCTACTGTCACTGTACATATAGGACAAACGCAGATACCCAACGTGCTAGTTGACTTAGGAGCAGCGATCAATGTCATAACAATTGAGACTGTGAGGAAGCTTGGGCTCACTAATTTTAGGCTGACCCCTACCATTCTAGAATTGGCAGACAGATCCACCATTAGACCCGAAGGGATTCTGGATGACCTCGTCATCTCAGTAGATTCGTGGGAATACCCTGCTGAATTTTTGATATTGCAACCAAAATTACTGCTGGGGGGACATCCATTGATCCCGGGGAGGCCTTGGTTGGCCACAGCTGATGCTTGCATCAGCTGTCGATCTGGGTCCATGACTATATCTGATGGTATGGAAACCAAAAACCTCACCCTGTATCCTCCAGCACGGCCGAGTCTAGAAGTTGAAACTTCCCTTTGGATAGAACAGGAAGAGGAGGAGGATGTTCAGCCACTATTAACAATAGGGAAGGCCCTAACTTTTAAAAACGAAACAGAAGACGATGCCATCAGTAATTTCATTAGCGAACCTGCTTCAGTGGATAAAGAATTCTATCAAATAATGAAGATTACCCTTGGTAAGGAAGAACAAGAAAATATTATGGAGGAAACATTGGTTGGTGATACAAACATAATCCCAGTTTTGAAAAATTCAAAAAGCATTCCTATTGAGGTAGAGCCTGGAAGAACTTTGAATATTGACCCTGATCTCTCCTCAGAAGAATAGATGCGCCTAATTAGTCTCTTGAAGGAACGTAAGGGGGCATTCGCCTGGGAGTATACAGACATGAAGGGTATCCCTTCTAATCTATGCACTCATCATATTTACATTAAAAATGACTCCCGGCCTATGTGTCAACCCCAACGACGCATGAACCCCAATCTGAGGGATATAGTGAAGGAGGAAATCCAGAAACTTTTGGAAGCAGGATTTATCTACCCTATTTCAGATAGTGAGTGGGTTTCCCCACTTGTAATTGTGCCCAAGAAAAATGGTAAATGGAGAGTCTGTGTTGATTATAGGGAGCTGAACAAAGCTACACAAAAGGATCATTTCCCTCTGCCCTTTATTGACCAAGTACTTGATACCCTATCAGGGAAGAAGTTCTTCTCCTTCTTGGATGGATTCAACGGGTACAACCAAATTCAGATTGCTCCTGAGGACCAGGATAATACCACCTTCACTTTCCCCTAGGGAACATTTGCCTACAGGGTGCTTCCCTTTGGTTTATGTAATGCACCAGCAACGTTCCAAAGAGCTGTAATTGATATATTTTTTGAATTAGTTAATGGTAGCATGGAAGTCTTTATGGATGATTTTACTCCCTATGGCAAGGACTTTGAGGAAGCACTGGAAAATTTAAAGAAGGTTTTAATTCGCTGTGAACAGTCTCGCCTTTCATTAAGCACTGAAAAATGCCATATGATGATGAGTGAGGGAGTGGTATTAGGACATTTCATTTCTACCGATGGCATTCAAGTGGATCCTTCAAAAATTAAGGTGATAAAAAATATACCAACCCCTTCAACTCAGAAAGAAGTGCGAAGTTTTCTGGGACATGCTGGATATTACAGGAGGTTTATAGAAAACTTCTCCAAACTTGCTTCCCCTTTGTTTTCATTGTTAACGAAGGACGCACAGTTTGTGTGGAGTGAAGCATGCCAGACAGCATTTGATAAGCTTAAAGAGAAGTTGTCCACAGCCCCGATTTTAAGGGGACCCAATTGGACCATGCCTTTCCACATTTCTTCAGATGCTTCTGATACCGCCATTGGAGCAGTATTAGGACAGCAGGATGGTCAAGTACCTTATGCCATCTATTATGTTAGTAAAAACTTAGCCCCTGCTGAACTTAATTATACTGTTACTGAAAAAGAATTCCTTTCTATTGTTTATTCTATTAATAAGTTTCGGCATTACATTAATGGGTATCCTACATTTGTGCACACTGACCACTCTGCCATTAAGTATTTGATGAACAAACCTATCACCAATGCCAGAGTAACCAGGTGGCTTTTATTATTACAGGAATTTGATATTACCATTATAGATAAACCTGGAAAAGAAAATGTTGTTACTGATTTTTTATCACGATTTACTAACAGTGATGACAGTTCACCTGTTGAGGATTCTTTCCCAGATGAACATTTATTCGCACTCTCAGCTCATTCACCCTGGTAAGCAGACGTTGCTAATTATTTGGTTGCAGGAAAGCTTCCGTCACATATGTCTAAACGAGAGAAGAGAAAAATCATCCAGCAAAGTGCCAGGTATTGTTGGCTTAATGGCGATCTCTTTTACAAAGGACCCGATCTTGAGGTTAGGAGATGTGTAAGGGAAGATGAGATCTTTCATATATTGAAGGCCTGTCATGATGAACCTTGTGGAGGACACTTTGCAGACAAAAGAACAGGGCATAAAGCGTTGCGGATGGGATACTATTGGCCGACACTGTTCAGGGATGCTAAAAGATATGTTCAGTCCTGTGACAGCTACCAAAGGATGGGCCAACCTAATAAAACAGATCAGATGCCTTTACAGCCCCAAGTGTTACTAGAACCATTTGACAGATGGGCATTGGATTTTGTTGGCCCTATCAGCCCTCCTTCCAAACAGAAGGTTTACATCCTGGTGTGTATAGATTACATGACCAAGTGGGTGGAAGATGTAGCTTTGACTAAGGCTAATGACCAGGCGGTGATTGATTTTCTGTACAGTGAAATCTTTACCCGCTTTGGGGTACCAAAGGAAGTAGTCACCGATGGGGGACCGCAATTCATCTCACACCAATTTGAGTCCTTGCTCCAGAAGTATCATGTGCAGTATAGGATAGCTTCACCTTACCACCCCCAGGCCAATGGTCAGGTGGAAAGTACTAATAAAGTTATTGAAGCAATCCTTACTAAAACAGTTAAAAGCCATCGAAAGGATTGGGCTGACAGGCTTCCAAAAGCACTGTAGGCATATCGCACAACTTGGCGCAACACCACAGGGTTTTATCCTTATGATCTGGTGTATGGAAAGAGTGCCATATTTCCAATTGAATTTGAGATCAAGACCCTGAAAACAACCACCGAAATGAATCTAGATGTGACAGAAGCCCAGAAGAGAAGATTGAATCAATTAAATGAACTAGATGAGAAACGGTTAGTTGCAGTAGACCAGACTATGCTGCTCCAACAACAGAGATCCAACTGGCATGACCGATTCATCAAAAAGAAAATCTTCCGTGAAGGAGACTGGGCGCTGTTATATGATTCCAGATTCAAGAAGGATTTTAAAGGAAAATTATGTACAAGATGGCTGGGTCCATATTTGGTCGACAGGGTATTTGACAATGGCACTGTTCGCCTAGTGACCATTGATAAAAACCGTATACCATTACTTGCTAACGGCCACAGACTGTGACTGTATCGTAAGCCCATCTCGAAAGATGCATTCATTTCACAAATTGTTGCCGATCCAGATTATCAGTTGGCACTAGAGCAGGAATTTTTCTCTGCCTTTGCCAATCCTTAAACTGAAAATCGTATTTGCTGTACATAAATAATTTCCTGCTGTAGCGTATAATTGTTGTTTTTTTTCCTCTTTGCATTTGATCTTTTTGTTTGCTTTCATTTTCCAAAAATTTTCAGGGAAGTGCCAAGAGAACGACCAGTTTGGGCCCATCAAGCAAAAATCTCCCTGTGCCGTCCTTGCTAAAAAAAAAAAAAAATCCGGTAGCTGCGACATCTTTTCCGGCAGCTGCAACATCTTTTCCGGTAGCTGTATATCTTTTCCGGCAACCACGTTATCATATTCCCATCAACCATAAAAATCCTTTTTCCTGAGGCCGCAAATCCTTTTTCCCGCCTGCCATCAATCTTTTCCGGCAGCTGCAACATCGGCGGCTGCAACATCGTTAGCTGCAACATCTTTTTCCGCAGCTGCCACCTCATTTCCCCGTGGCTGCCACCTCATTTCCCAATAGCCGTAAAATCCTTTTTCCCATCTGCTGTCAATCTTTTCCGGCAGCTGCAACATCGGCGGCTGCAACATCGGCAACTGCAACATCTTTTTCCACAGCTTCCACCTCATTTCTCCGCAGCTGCCACCTTATTTCCCAGCAGCCGTAAAATCCTTTTTCCCATCTGCCGTCAATCTTTTCCGGCAGCTACAGCCGTAATACCTTTTTCCGTCTACTGTAAAATCATTTTTTCAACAGCCGTTAATCCTTTTTCCCGGCAGCTGTGAATCATCCCCGGCAGCTGCGACTTCAATCCGGTGGCTGCAACATAATGTCACAGCGCTGCAACATAATTTCCCAGTAGTTGCATTATCATTTTTCGTCGACTGGTAAAATCTTTTTCCCGGCAGCTGTGAACTTTTTCCGACGGACGTGAATTATTTTCCGACAGCCGCAACCATTTTCCCGTAGCTGCAACATCATGTCACAGCGGCTGCAACATATTTCCCACAGTCGTAAAACTTTTCCCGCCAGCTGTAATTTTTCTCGCCACCGTAAAACTCTGCCGTGACAGCCGTAATTTTCCCCAATACCGTAAATTCTTTTTCTGGCTGCCGAGAAATCTTTTTTGCTGGCTGCAACTTCTTTCCCGTCGGCTGCAACATATTTTTTTGGCGACTGCAACATCTTTTTCGTCAGCCGTGCTATCATTTTTTTTGGCAACTTGCAGTGGTAACTCCCGTGTTAACAGAAGAATTGTTCCAAACCTGCTAATCATGGTGCTGATTCACCTCAGTCGTGCCGGTGAACTCATCATTCTGACCCCGAGGATGCGATGGTTTGTATTTCACCGGCGGAAGAAATTATTATCTTATCCGAGTCATCATGATCACACGTTTGACTGTGCACAAGCTCGACTCCGTGACGTCACCAATTGCATGCTCCACCAGTTTCCGCAGCTTTTCGACGCACAGTTTTATGAGGTATGGCTTTCATTTATCACGTGATTAAGCATTGATATCATTTAAACGATATTAGTCGTACCTTCACTTGTACCACCATTTATACCTGATTAAACCTCTCCCTCGTACGACGTAACACTAATAACTACCACCTTCCCCAATTCGGCACGAAAATTTCAAACGCTTTTCTGTGCTCAACTTTCCAAATTTGCTCATTCGCTCAACGTCTCCGCTCAACGATTCGTGCATCCTCTGTGCTGCAACTTCCATTCTGGGATCCTGTAATCTGTGGAATAGCAGTTTCAGCTTGCAGCCAGGACCATGGGGATTCCAGTTCGCCATGAACCTTTCAATACCTAGGAACTCAGGCGAAATCTTCAAGTTCTTACCATTTTTCAAGCTGCTGGCTGGCTCGAATTCTTTGAGCGATTGGACGGGTTCGATCGGGACGCAGCCCTGCAATTTTCCTTGAATCTCACTAAAAATCATTCCACAGTGTGGGGGATGCGCATAGAAGTTTCGGAGCTCATTATATCTGAGGTTACAGCCATCCCGATGGTGTGAAAACCATGGTTTAACAGACGAGTGCCTACAACGGTTGCACGAGAAGAATTTTTACTTCCAGGGGAGCAAGTTGAAGTGTCCAGAAGAGGGATTGCGCTGAACTCACTGCCGCGGCCATGGGACCAGGTTGCTGTCTTCCTTAAGAAATACATTACTTGTGAAGGTAGATATAAAACTTTGTATAACTCTGAACTTCCTTTGCTTTCTCATCTCTGCCATGGCATTTTATTGAACATTCCATACTATTTATTGCATGACTTGCGTCATATGGCCACATTTGTTCAGTCTGCTAAACATCCACTTTCCTCTCTCACCCACCACGGCCTTATCAAATTAATTATTATAAGGACCCTTGCACAACACCATATAACCTGGGAACAGTTCATAAACCGACCGCAGCAACCCGTTCCCTTGCGGGTTGTCCCATTACAGCAAATACCGGTTCCGCCACCATAGGAGGTCCGGAGTTCCTCCAGTGAAGTTGGGGGGAGGGATGAAATGGGAGAAGAACAGCAATCAGGGGCACAGGCAGAACCATCTGGGGTGGGTGAAACCACAGTAGAAGAACAACAACCGCGGGCACAAGCTGGGCCATCTGGGGAGGATGAACCTATATTAGAAGAAGAACAACCAGGGGCACAATCAGAGCCATGTGGGGGAGATGAATCTTTGGCACAAGCAGAACCAGTGGGGGATGACACTGCATTTGAAGGAGAGAAAGGGGAGGCACAAACAGATCCATTAGATGATGGTGTAGATGAAACCTTTGTGGAAAACCTAGATAACAGGACAACTCCAATAGTAGAAGGTGAAATTGGAGCAACATCAAATGCTGCGACAATGGAACCTGAAGATGATGGAGCCAGGGCAATGGAAGAAGACATTGAGCTGGTAACAATTGAGTCTTCACCTGAGTGGGTAGGAGGAGGAGCTTTGATTGAAGAAGAACAGCATGAGGGGCAAAGAAATATTCCTTCGACCTCAGCTTTGGTTCCCTATGTCCCAGCTCCACAGAAGGAAACACCACAAAAGGAAAAACCACAAAAGAAAACGCCACAGAAGAAGAGAAATAGAGCCACCAATGAATTTGACCTAATAGCACCAATCAGAAAGAAAAGAACTCGATCTGCCACAGCAGTAGAGGCAGCTAGGAAAAGATGGGCAACCTTAGAGACATAGGTTGAGCCCCCAATCCTTGCACCAAGACCAATGGATGCTCCACAAAGGCCAGTGGAGGAAGAACCTGGAATTGAAGGACTTTTGTATGAGAATGCAATGCTGAAAGAGGATCTCCAAGCACTTAGAAGGGAGTTGGAAACTTGGAAGGAAACCTGCAGAAAACAGGGTGAAAGAAAAATGTACACACTGATAGAGGCTGCAGACCAAGTGGAGGAATCAGATTCTGCTGGAGCTAGGGAGGAGGATGAACGAATACTCTGCCCCACCTGTGGAGAAATCTTTAAGGAAGCAGGCCATAAAATTCTACTCAACACTTATTCAGCACAACAGCCTGTGGCCACAGTAGGGGAAGCAGTGGAAAAAGAAGGTGCTGCCACACAAGAACCAACACTTTTAAACATCCTCGCTGAAGCTGTTACTTCCCACGATGCAAAAATTATGGAACAGGTAGGAGAAGAACATGGGATGGGGGATGCTCTGGAGCTTATAAAGGAATATAGTGAAACCCCAGAGTGTTCCCACGATACATAGATCATAGATCAGATGGGAGAAGAACTTGGAATGGAGGTCACTCTGGAGGCCAATGAAGAATTCCATACTGTGACCCCAGAATGCTCCCAGGACACATAAATTTTTTAAGAAGAGGCTCAAAGGAAGGACAGTGATAAACTAGAACAGGATGCTGTAACACAAGAACCAGCAAACCTGAATTTACTTGTCCAATCAGCCAAACAGGTGGGAGAAGAACCTGGAACATAGGACACTCTGGAATTTAATGATGAACTCTGGGTTGTAACCCCAAAGGACGCCCATGACACAGAGCTCCTAGGAGAAGAATTTCAACAACAGGAGGATGAAGAAGAAATCTAGGATGTTGCTACACAAGAACCAACATCCTTGGAAGCTGCAACAGGAGCTCTTGAATTTCATTTAAAAGATAAACCTGGAGTGGATTTCATTCCCGATACACAGTTGGGAGAAGATGAACAGGTACATACACCATGCTCAGGTGACACCGAAATTTTGGAGGATGAACTGCACAATGAGAAGGAGATCCAATCTCAGCAGCAGAGGGACAAGGAAGACACTACTACACAAGAACCAGTGTCTCTAAAAGCAATGATGGTAGCTGCTGAAGAAATCCTAAAGGATGTTGCTGTCACACAAGAACCAGCAACTCTTTTATTAAATTTTGATGTGCTAGAAGACACTTCCCCACAAGAACTAGTGCTTCTCCCTCCTAGGAGTGTTATTGATGTAGATTCAGATTAAGGATGGCCCTCTAAGCTCTCAGGCACATCATAATGAGACTGCAGGAAGATTCCCACTACATTAGCTACATTTCCAAATACCAGCAATTAGCAGTGGATGGGGAACAGTGATGAAGGAAGATGTTGGGTTACTCACATAGGCTGTTCAAAAGATAGATAAGGTACCTGGGTTTCCTACAATTCTTTTTCTCTCCATGGATAGAGCTCAGTACAGGATTCAGATTGTAAATAATGCAGGTTGTTGCATGAGGACATACAACAGTGTAGTTGGGGGGAGATGTTGAGCCCAGAATTGGCCCCTTTTTAGTCATCATTAATCATCTTTCCTGCCCCTATCCTACACCACTTATAATGGCAATCAGACCTATTGTCCTTACCTTATTCCCCAAATTATCAAGGTATGGCTGATCATTTTTTTATTTTATTAATGCTTATGATTGTGATAATTAAAGCTGTGCATCTCTCAAATTGTGCTAACATGTTGCGATTTATGAAGGTAGTTGAGACAAATAGACTGCAGGAAGATCGGGGCTAAACAAGTCATGAAGCAAGGGATGTTCGTTGCTTGTAGAGGGATCCTTGGGGCTCGAATCATCAATCAAAGCACAGCTGTGATAGGGCAGCTGTAACAGAATTCGCTATCTTAAGTATGTTGCTGCTCGAGTCTAGCTGTGAGCTGGAAAGACCGCCACTCTTGGGTCAATTAATAACTTTCTCATATTTGGATGTTTTTGTTCTGCCACGCATGGTAACAGCTAGTTATTTAGGGCGCCTGAAGATCAGAGATCTTCATGGCTACCCAACTATAGGATTAGATGTTACGATTTGTATGTATAAATATGGGGAGTTGCCTCGAACCAGGGGTTGAACAACAGACAATTAAATTATTGTATTAGCAGCTGAGCAAAACTGTGTATTCATTCTTCTGTTAATATAAGGGGTTACTTCTGAGCTAAAGAGTTGTGTTGTTCAGCCAGCGTCTCTGTGTGAAGGCTGGGCCCGTCTTCCACAGAGATTGCTGAGTTAAAATACGATTTTGAATTTATTATTGTGTGATGCTTTGTTCTTTCCTTTTGTACGCAGCAGCAATATTTATTGTGTGGATTTTTCAGTAAAAGATTATATTTCTGTGAGATTGGTGAATGGTGTAGAATAACAGTCGACTGAGTAAGGTTTGATTTATGCATTTCAATTGCTGTTATACACAGCCATGTTCATCTTACAGCTAAGTTGTGATCCCATGAGCTCTTACAATTTATCTTTCCTGTTGTGTGTTGCTTGATTTCCATTCTGCAATTCAATTTCTTAGAACAGTTGACTCAATCTTTGGCAATTGGATTTCTAGATTAATGTTCAGCTTATGTTTTATGATTTCCAGATTGATTAGATCAGACAAATGATTGTTCTAGAATACGAACGAGATTTCTTTTCTGCAATTGTTGATTAGATCTGATACCATTTCTTATTGATGCATGATAGAGAGGAATTGAAGTATAGCAGTTAGAAGGCAATTGGGATTGCATAGATTTTTGGGGATGAACATGGATGATAGAAGATAAAAGTATTCACTTCTAATGGTTTGGTGTTTGAGCATATATTGTGCACTTATCCTTTGAAATAAAAAGACTTTCTCGGGTTGACAATAAATTTCATATGCTTTGTGTGTATTGGTAACAATTTATCTGCATATAGAGTGCTTGACAGTCATCATCTTCATCATCATCTTCATCATCAACATCAACATCATCATCATCATCATCATCATCATCAAGAAGGGGGAATCAAGGTTTGACCTAGAGTGACCCCTTTTAATCATTTCTAGAGTTATGTTGTTGATGAACCAAAATTAAGCACTCCAACTAACTATGGGCCAAATCACAAGGTTGGATCCCAAGACAAAACCTAGTAACTAGGAGGGTTCCCCAAAGGGTCTAGTAGAGTCAAACTAATGATTAAAGTTATAATATTGAAGAGGAGGCAATATCAAACCCTACTTAAGCATTAGACATCACAATGAATTCATGCATATAGGGTAAGGTAAAGTGACTCAATATATATTTATCTAACACATAACAATCTTTGTATGAAGAGAGAAAAATATCAATGTTAATAATGGGTAGGTCATGTATATCAAGGAAATGGAAGTAGGAAACATCCTAGTACCTCTAAGTAGGTAGGTGTATGTGAATAGTAAGAAATGCATACACTACAATCACTCTTATGCCTATGTTTTGATTCATTCAATAGGATTTTTGTATGGATGCATATGTGCAATTGAGCTATGGTTTGGTCTGATTTTACTAACTAGTGCGTACGCACTAAATAGCGCATACGCGCTATTTATGCGTACATGCTCGACTAACGCTCAACCTAGTCATTTTAGGGATTGGTTGACTTCCTTAATTAAAAATAAAATAAAATTAACATAAATAAATATGGAAAAATAGCATTGCACTAGAATGCCTTGTTATCTACGACAGTATATATTTTTTTTCACAAAATTCCACCATTTGCATACCAAACCAGGGGACTAACGCAAACATATTCATTATGTTGTCTTAAAAAAATAACATGCCAACCTTAGGAGAACCCCATTTTTTGGGAGTTATACTTAATTTCCATAAATAATATTTATATATTCCAGAAGGTAATTTGATTGTCTATGTTTCATCCTCTTGCACCATATTCCAAAAAATTGTGTAGGTAGCTCTAATATTGTTTTTTTACGTTCAAATTTCTGTTTTCCAGGAGTCCATTGCGACTAACGCGCCATGAGTGGCCAGCATTAGCTTGCACCAACCCTTATCACAATCATGAAATACTTTGAACTTGAATGCTTCATTGCATGAATGAAATGCCTTATCACAATGAGGCGTCCTCCTATATATATGAGTCTTTCCAAGATCTTGCAAGCCCCTTGCTTCTAAGGTGGACTCAAGTATTCACATCCAACTTTATTTTCTTTGGTGTTTTCCATTCATCAATCATCCAAATCCACAAGTGCACCCATCGCAAGTATGCTTGATGCCCATGTTCCCACATGTGCACCCATTGCATGTTCATCCATCACAAGTGCACCCATCACATGTGTGCCCATAATTCTATTTGTCACAAATGTGTACAATGAGTGTGCCTTTATGTGCCAAGTCAAGTTCCTCAAGGTAATGATCGTAGAATAAGGAGAGGCTTAATTTTATTGGGTTTGTATGTCCAAATTATTCACCCAAGGAAATCCCAAGACTTATAAAGGAAACATGCATGGTTCACCATTGTGTTCATCTATCAGTAGGAAATGTATGGCATTGCAATCTTCCTTGATGACCCTTCTTTCCTTCTCAACAATGCCTCACATACTACCATTCATAGGTGGAGGCATTACATACTCCCTCACCAACCTATTGTCATCATAGCAATTTCCAACTAGCACTTGCCTGAGTGACTCAAGGTTCTAATTCTTGAGCTCACAAATCTTATCTTCAGACTTCTACAATGCTCTGTCCTTTCCAATTTTTCTCCTCTTTATGTGTATCCTTCCAATTGAAATTGTACTCCTAACTTTAGTTCTTTCCAAATCACACAGTCCTGTGTGCATGTATCTTGTCCATCTACAACTCTGGTCTATTTGTGCTCATCGCAAGGGCTTTAGATGGAACACCTTTGCTACAATCACCTTCATCAATCCTACAAGGCTTGACATAAATGATGTTGAAAACTTGATGGTAATATCTCATGTGTTCTGACAGCTCCAATAGGTAAATGATATTGCCAATCTTCTCGAATACCTTAAAGGACCCTTCAAATTGTCACAACAAAGCACTAGATATGTCAATGGCTTGAATTGTTCTCTGCCTAACTTAAGTAAGAACAAGCTTCCTACTTTAAGATTTACCTCCCTCTTATCACAATTTTCCTAGAGCTTCATCGTATTTCTTGTATTTGACAATTAAACGTGACCCATCTTCAATCTATCCTTCCATCCCTTCATGAACCCCAAGGTGGATGGGTTCCACCATTAGTAGCTTTACGGAATTGTGGGCGGGGGGCAATAATTACTACCCATTTTCTACCTCAAATGGATTTTATCATGTTGAGGAATTCTTCTTCATGTTGTAGTTGAACTAGGTTGCATCCAACAACTCTAGCAAATTCAATTGGTCTAAATGAATGAAATGCCTTAGGTAATTATCTATAAAGCCATTTATGATTTATTTATACCCATCGGTCTATAGATGATGCTCAACAATAGCTTGGTACCAGCAAACTTGAACATCTCTATCGAAAATTTCCGTGTGAAGGTTGTGTTTATGTACTACACAATGCTCGATGGTAAACCTTATAAATTCACAACATGTTTAAAGAAAAACTTCACAACTTCATCTATGAAACAAGGCCTCTTTATATCCTTGGAAAATCTGTCAAAAACCATAGATATCATATTGTATCCTGGTGAAACCAACACCTAAGTGATGAAGTCCATGGAGAAATTTTCCCAAGGTCTCTCTAACATCGAAAACATCGAGAAAGGTTGTAACAAACCAACATTCATTTTGGTATAATCCATGTCTTGTTGATATACAAGACAAGCCTTGATGTACTCTTCTACATCCCTTTTCCTCTTCTCCTAGTAGTAGCATCTTTCCAATAATGTCATCGTTCTTCATTGTCCTAGGTGGCTAGCCCAAGCTGATTCATGGAACTCCTTCAAGAGTTCCTTCCTAAGATTGGATGACTTAGGCACATTGTTGGCTGCATATGCCAACAATTCCATAAATCCATGCAAGGATATCTCTTTTCCTTCATTTTCAAATATGCATGCATAAAATTTAAACAAAGTTTCCATTAAACATGAAATCAAAAGTAAACTACACAAAAAAACATCAATACATAGAAAAAACACAAAACTAATCTAGATCTTCTATTAACTTGAACGCTGAACTATACAAAATCCATGTCTGCCATAGAGGCAGGGAGGCATGCTGCTACAAACCCTTGCCTCTCAAAACCCTTTTGTCAAGTTCAAATCCCAAAATAGTTGATATTTCACTATCTTCACCCTATCTATCTCTCTTCCCAAGGAATTCTTATATAAGCTCATTAACCCTAAATGAATCATAAAACCTAAGAAGGAGAGTCATTAAATTACATTTAATATCATTAAAAAAACCCTTATACAGACTATATTCCCCCCTTTACATCATTATGCGTACTTAGGAAAGAAAATCCCCCGACAACAAAACCATTGTTTCGGCCACGACACAAGTATATCTGGATGATACACAAATCATTGAAATCCTCAAACTAGCTACAATTATTCGTTGTACCTTCACTTATGTCTGTATGCTTATGTGCAGGTCTGCTACTGGCACTTATACTAGACACTGTTAGGATATCTCATTATTTAGTGTATACTTTTGCATGCACTTTGCATGCATGCATGCATTGCATGCATCCACATGCTTCCCAGTCATCAGTTTGGTACCTCCAGCACCTAGTCCCTAGTTTCCCAACACTTGGGAGCTACTTTCCACTCAGATTTAGCCCTCCTAGCCAGTCATGCGCCCACTTCTCACCTTCCACTGCAGAAAGGCGCCTTTTCTCACCTACCAGTCCAGTTTACTTCAGTTAGCCACCAGTCTTTCCTTGATTTGAGGCTAGACTGACTCCTCATTGTTTTTATCACTCCGATTGACCTCTGATGAGACATGACTACCTATTCTGAGTGTAGTTAAATCCTCATGCGCCCTCCACTGAGCCTCCATCCCTACATTAGTGCCACTTACCATCAGTTTATTACACTTTGTTAGACTCAGTTTGACACCTATTTGACAGTGACTTGTGCATTGATGACCACCACTGATTGATGATGAGGACTGCTAGTTGGAACCAAGCTATGCCATGCAGTATATTCAAATGACCTCCTTGGGTAATTCGAATTGCTCACTCATTGTGAAAGTATTGTATTGTAATTCTACCATTCTGGATTATAGAGCACTGTTCCATCTCTCTTGCACAGCTTTTACTCCAAATTGTTCTACATCTTTGTGATTGATATTCTTGTTCAATAGATTTGCTGTGACTAATTTTACTTGGTATCAGAGCCATTTCAGGGACAAGATCTCTCTCCTACAGGTGTTCTACATGAAGAATTGAGTGAATTTGCTCAAAATTGCAGAAGTTTTAGCATGAAATATCTCATGTGCATTCGCTTATGTGCATGCAAAGCAGAAAATACACTCCAATCCACTCTAGAAGCTTGAGTTTTCCACATAATTCCTAGATTTGATACATTGGATCTATTCAAGCTTGCTTGATCTCCAATCCCAAGTGTGATGCAATTCTAAAAGGGTGGATTGTTCGACCTTACTGTTCTTGTTTTGATTGTGAGTTGCAGGATAATCTTCTCCATCAAGTGCATTTGCTACCTTGTGATTTGCAGGTTCTCCTTCATCAAATTGCACTTGTTTTCAATGATGGATTCCACTTCTTCAAAGCCTATGCTAACTCCTTTCAATTATTTTTATTGGAAATATGAAATGGAGATAATATTGCGCTCAAAAGGGTTCTATAGAGTCACCATGGGCCTCGAATTGGAGCCAAACACTCTCACTAAAAAATCAATATAATTCAATAAGCTTGATTAAGCTTATGGTCTTCTTTTCCTCTCCATCTCCAAGGATCTTCATTTCCATCTCAGTGGATTGAAGTCTACAAAAGCAATATGGGAGCACCTTGACAAAATTTTTGGCAAGCGGGACGAGCTTAGATCCTTTCAATTGGAAAATGAATTGATTTCTCTTACTCCTGAGAATTTCGAGACCATCAATGAGTTTTTCACAAGATTCAAGCACTTGGCATTGCAGTTGTAGAACAATGGTGTTGTGAAAGAGGATAAGCAATTGATCCTCTCCACTCTTTCAAATCTTGGTAAATATTTCTCGGTATTTGTCTTTACTTTCAATTTCGGTCGGCTAACTACCCCGAATTGGAAGATGCCTAGCTTGAATGCCTTCATTGAATCCGTTACCAAAGAGCATGACAAGTTGATTCAAATGGGGTCCATAAACTCCAAAGATCCAGCCCTATTTGTTCAAGGATCCAAGAATCCGAATGGCAAAGGGAAGCAAAAGAAAGAGAAGCCCAAATTTGAACCAAACAAGAAAAGAGAGAAAGGCAAGCAATTAGATGCACCATCCAGTTCAAGGAACAAGAAAAAGGGTAAAGAGGGTAAAGAAAAATCTAAGTGTTCATATTGCAACCGTGGCTTTCATATTGAAAGTTCATGCATGAAGAAAACAATAGATCAAATGGCCCTCCTTTTGGAAAAGAACAACATATGTCTTCCCGATGGTGCACATAAGAAGGATAGAAATGATGATCATGAAAGAGGTTAAGCACTCATGGCAACTGTTTCGAAACCCACTACTCTACTGATATATTCCAGTGCCTCGAATCATATGGCTGAAAATATTGACTCCTTCTCTTCATTTGATCCAAACAGCTCCATCCCCATCCATTTGGGAGATGACTCAAAAATTTCTTCAAAGGGTAAAGGTACCATCCATTTAGAGCATGGAAGTTTTCAAAATGTTCTTTATGTGCCTTCCTTGGATTCAAATCTACTTTCTGTGTATCAAACGACACACACCGGTGAACTGAAGAAAGTGACATTCAACCCTAACAAAGTTTAAATTTCTAATATTGAAAGTGGAAGACTTATTGCAGTCAGAAAGGAAAACCACACTGCAAAATACTATGAGTTTTCTCACTTTGTGCCGCTTGAAATCCCACTGCTCTCCTCACTCATGGAAACAAGGTTAGTAGGATTTGGCATGAAAGGTTTGGACACCTTAATTACAATTATTTTCTGCTGTTACAACAAAAATCCATGGTTCATGGTCTTCCGCAACTCCGTTCCTCGAAGGGAATTTGCCCCGGTTGCATTGTTGGGAAGCACCCTGAGCACAAGTTTGACCACGGCAAAGCTAGCAGAGCTTCTACTATTTTGGGCCTCATACATTTTGATATCAGTGGTCTGCTTCCAAATATGTCCATGAATGGTTCAAGGTATGTTTTGACATTCATCGATGACTTCTCCTGCTTTACTTGGGTATTTTTTCTCAAAAACAAGTCAGAAGTGCTTGGAAAATTCAAGGATTTTAAGGCTTCTGTTGAGCCCCCCACTAAGAGAAAGATCAATGCTCTTAGATATGATAATGGTGAAGAATATATCAAGACTTATTTTCTGCAATTTTGTGCCTAAATCGGAATTCAGATCCAATATACAATTCCCTACACACCCCAACAGAACGGTGTAGCAGAAAGGAAGAATTGGTCACTGAAAGAGATGGCTACCTGCATGCTTGAATCAAAAGGTTTGGCTGCAAATATTTAAGCTGAAGCCATTAATGTTGCTGCATACATTCAGAACCGAGTGTATCTAGGGTTTTCACCCTAGCTTGTGCAAATGAGCACCTACTAAGGAGAATGGACTCCTTAGTAGCAGTTCAATAAACAGTAAATTAAAGTAACAAGACAATACGAATTCTAAACTAATATGAGCATGAATAAACATAACAAAACATGGAAATATGGTGAAGATCTTTCTTTTTTTGTATTAAAATTTTTACTTCAAGTGTATAGGTTGGTGAAGTTTTTGCAATGGTCCAAGAGGGTTGCTCCAAACTCCAGCTTTGCTCCTTCTCTTTCTCCCAAAGGTTGGAAATGGGCCAAAAGGGGCACTAAAGGATGAAAGTAACTCTAGGGTGAGCTAGGGTTTCGAGAGTTATTTTGGTAGAGTAAGGGTGTACTTGACTGTGGATATGAAATGAGGGGTCTCCATCACCTATTTATAGGTTTTTGGTGGTGGAGTGCTGGCCCATGGTTTTGGGAACCATATGGTTTAGGTCAGCTGTATAGGGTGTTTTCCTCATTTTTTTATATTTTTTATTCCCTTTTTATAGGGTTTTTGCTATTTTGGAGGAATTTTGGATTATTTTTTGGGGAAAAGGGGTTTTTTAGCCTTTTGGAGGCTTTTTTTTATGGTTTTGTGGCCTTTTGGAGGCTTTTTAATGGGATTTTAAGGTTTTGAAGGTAGATATGCTAGGAAATATGGACAAATGAGTCATGTAATGGGGTAGATGAGGTAGTGAGCACTTTTTGGGTGTTAACACCGAGTTCCACATTCATTCGTGAAAGGTAAAACTCCTTTTGAAGCATTCTTTGGTCGCAAACCAGATGTGTCCAATTTGAGGGTTTTTGGCTCCACTGCATGGGCTAGAATTCCTTTTGATAAGAGGAAGGATTTGGATCCAAAAAGTATTGAATGTATCTTGATAGGATATGGGGAAGAATCAAAAGCATATAAAATCATGAATATCAGATCCAAAAAGATATTCATAGAGCGAAGTGTGAAGTTTGAAGAACCGCTGCCAGATTTGAAATTAGTTGAGGAAAACACTGCCGATCCGCAGCCTCTACAAGATTAAGATTCGAGAGAATATGAAGAAAGCATTGGGACTGATATTTCTGATATTTTATCAGAATTTGATTTCCATGACATATCAGGTTCAGAATCGTACCATAATGATCCTCCTAAGTTACCAAAGTGGGCCCAAAACACTCTACATTCTGCTACTCCAAACATTGGAAATCCTACTGATCCAAGGAGAACAAGAGAAGACTATCAAAGAGAAGGTATGGCTCTTTCATTTTCTGATCCATTATTATCTAAGAAATGTTATTTGATGATTGGTTCAAATCCCAAATCATACTATCATGCCCACCGAGATCCATGATGGCCAATCGCCATGGATGAAGAGTACAGTTCTCTTCAAAAGAACAATACATGGGAGCTAGTTTCTCTTCCACCTGGAAGAAAATTAGTTCAATGCAAGTGGATCTACCACACAAAAGTTGCTGCTGATGGCTCGATCAAAAAATACAAATATAGGTTGGTGGAAAAAGGTTTCTCCCAAGTCCAAAGTGTGGACTACACTGAGACCTTTCCACCAGTTGTAAAGATGGATTCCATCCGCCTAGTTTTGGCCATTTCCGCATCCAAGCACTGGGAAGTGCACCATATGGATGTGAAGCATTTTTTTTACATGGATACCTTGATGAAGAAGTATATATGAAGCAATGAGAAGGATACATATCAGATCCATCATTATTTTGCAAGTTGAAGAAATCTTTGTATGGATTGAAATAGGCCCCAAGAGCTTGGTACGCAAAGATGGACTCCTTCCTTCTTTCTCAGAAAAGATGCAAATATGATCCGAATGTGTACCTACAACAATTTAAAGGTAATTGTATGATTGTTGTTTTATATATTGATGATCTTCTCATTACTAGTAGCAGTCTCCTTACAATTAACAAGCTGAAAACCGCTTTAAATCTAGCTTTTGATATGAGCGATTTGGGCTTGCTTAAGCAATTTTTGGGCTTGGAGATAGCTCAAAATTTTGATGGGATCACATTATCTCAGAAAAAGTATGCTAAATACCTGCTATTAAAGTTTAATATGGAAGAATGTACGGCTGCTCCATTTCCATTCCTTTCATGAATTAGTCTTGAAGAGGGAAATTCCACACCGCTTGCAGATTGCACTGTGTATCGACAGTTGATTGGTTCACTACTCTACTCGACATACTCAAGGCATGATATATCTTATGTTGTAAGTGTTGTATCAACGTATATGCAGCAGCCCCATGATCTTCATTGGTGGGAAGCCAAATGGATCTTGCAGTATGTTCAAGGTACGAGACATTTTGGCATACATTATGCTGAAGATTCTGAGCTAGATTTCATTGGCTTTACTGATTCAGATTGGGCAGGTGATAGCATAGATCGTAAGTCCACTTCTAGATATGTTTTCATGATTGGACATGGGCCTATTTTATGGTCAATCAAAAAGCAACCAGCCATTTCACTTTCTTCAGCAGAGGCAGAGTATTGAGGGGCAGTTAATGTCTGCATTCAGGCAGTTTGGTTGCAGGGTATTCTTTCCGAGTTTGATTTTGGTAGCACTACTTCGATTGTCCTATTTTGTGACAATAAAAGTGCTATTAATATCTCCACCGATCTATTTCAGCAGCAGAGGACCAAACACATTGATATTCATATGCACTACATTCGAGATTTGGTGCATGATCACACCATCATTCTGCAAGATTGCCCTATCGATGAGAAAATTGCCGACATCTTCACCAAGAGCTTCACTGACAAGAAGTTCTCTTACCTCTGTTCACTGTTGGGGGTGAGTTCCATCATGGTGGAGACAAATTAGATCCATTTTTATGTTTATCTTGAGGGGAGGCTTTCTTCCCACTGGGTTTTTCCTCTATCCTCACTTAGCTTATTTTCAACATTTTTTGGATTATTGTATTGGGGTGACCTTTGGTCTTAGTAACCAGGGCCCTACATTTTATTTTTTACCTTGTAGTATAGCTTGAGGGGGGGTGTTAGGATATATCATCATTCAGTATGTGCTTTTGCAAGCACTCTACATGCATGCATGCATTTTGCATGCATCCGCATGCTACTTAGTCATCAGTTTGGTACCTCCAGCACCTAGTCCTTAGTCTCCCAGCACTCGGGAGCTACTTTCCACTCATATTTATCCCTCCTGGCCAGTCATGTTCCCACTTCTCACTTTCCACTGTAGAAGGGTGCGTTTTCTCACCTACCAGTCCAATTTACTTCAGTTAGCCACCAATCTTTTCTTGATTTGAGGCCAGACTGACTCCTCACTGCTGTTATCACTCCGATTGACCTCCGATGAGACA
Source organism: Larix kaempferi (assembly GCA_027924585.1). NCBI lineage: Eukaryota > Viridiplantae > Streptophyta > Pinopsida > Pinales > Pinaceae > Larix > Larix kaempferi. The sequence continues at coordinate 27,325,552 of BSBM01000012.1, forward strand.
TGACTACCTATTCTGAGTGCAGTTAACTCCTCATGCCCCCTCCAATGAGCCTCCATCCCTACATTAGTGCCACTTACCATCAAATACACTTATTACACTCAGTTAGATTCAGTTAGACTCAGTTTGACACCTGTTTGATAGTGACTTGTGCATTGATGACCACCACTAATTGATGATGAGGACTCCTATTTGGAGCTAAGCGATGCCATGCAGTATATTTGAATGACCTCCTTGGCTAATTCGAATTGCTCACTCATTGTGACAGTATTATATTGTAATTCTACCATTTGGATTATAGAGCACCGATGCATCTCTCTTCCATAGTTTTTACTCCAAATTGTTTTACATCTTTGTGATTGATATTCTTGTTCAATAGATTTGCTGTGACTAATTTTATAGACACTCCCTTTTTGGTGCACCCTTTTTGCATTGCACTGCAACCTTGTTCCCACCCTATGCTGCAACCTCTGGGCAGCTGTGGTTGGAGCATCCTCTACTTATACTATAGACAACATGTCCCTATGGCCATTAGTCCATATTACCAAAATACCGATGATCCATCCAGGGTAACCTCCAAGTCAGTAGGAACTAACGCTGAATACAAGGCTCTTGTAATTTTACTCTGATCATCTGTAGACCAGCGAATTCTATCTTCTTCTAGACTCAAATATATATCTGACATCTTAGCTTGAAAAAACTCTCGAGGCAGGGGTAACAATATGCTATGAAATTTTTTGAACATGGTCTCAACATTCTTCAAAATAGGGGTGAACATTCTACCTAATTTTTTTTTTCTAAAATAAGGTGTCCTTCTACCAATTTTGCGCAATACAATAAACTACTCATAATATGACTCGATGACTCAGGAAATTTTCTCGCATAGGGCTTTGTCTCAACAGGATTCAAGATTTGACTCAATGATATCTACCAAACAACCATGTAGGGAGGGAATTAAACTAGACTTAGATAAAATGACCCATGGATATTAACACTACATCTTAATGAACTTTTATGTGATGCACAAAGCTATAACTCAAAAATGACTCACAGTTTTGGTGCGCAGGGCTGTAACTCAAATCGTAACGGAACTAAATATAAAACCCCAGAAAACATATAAAGAAAGATATGCCTCCAACTAACGCGCACTTCCAAGTTCACTATGCACTAGAACACTTCTTCAAACTGGATATGGTGTGCTTTGAATGATCATGTAGAAAAACCCTGTGTAGGAAAAGCTCATGCAGGAAAAAACTTCGCACAATGCATAGGAACTCTTTGCGCTTAAAAAATAACTCTTCTCACTGCTATAATACCCCATTTTGGCCCTTATGGTTTATTGGCCTCAATGTAAATATTATGTAAATGCTATGTGTGTATTTTCCCTAGTGTGGAGCTCAAGGCCAAGGCCCCACTGGTGGATGTCCAGGATTTAATTTCATAGGAAAGTATTTGACAGTTGATTATCCATGAGCTGTTAATAAGCCATGAAAATTTGTAAACGATGTAATTATTAATTAATGCAATAAAATATCCAATAAGCTAGCTAAGGATGAAACCAATGAGAATGGACCATGTGTATCCACTAGGGAGAGGTGAGGGGGTTATGGGATTGGTACCCATGCTGCCACATGTCCAACTATGAACCCATTTGAATCCCCATGTTGACATTAATGCAACTATAAGAGGGTGGGTGAGAAAACGAGACCCATGAATTTCATGGAGTATGAGGCAACCTGCGAATCCGTATGAAGGGTATGGCCCTTTGTGTTGCTTGTCCTTTAAGCCACTCCACACCTGGAAATTCATGATCATGTTTGCTAACCATGGATTGACCAAGAACCCAAGTGATACACGCTCACGCAAATCCTAGTCGGGAAGAAACAAGAGAAAATGGTGATTTCTGTGTGAGAAGAATGTACAGAGCCGAATGTGGAAAGAAAACCTTGTGTAAGGATGAAACCGGTTGGGACATCCATAGATCTGTTTGTGGGGATAAATTGCAGAGCTTGAATGACCTAGAGAACCAGTGAGACCCCTTAGATCGATTGCAAAAGACCAAATTGCAAGGAAGAGGTTAAGGAGCAACCCTGTGAGTAATTTTCTTGTATAACAGAGTCAAAGTTCACTTAGGGTTGGGTCTGCTTGATAAACCTAGTGAAGGTTGTAACCTCATGAAGAGAAGTAGATGGGCCTTTCTATACCCACCCTGAATAGAACTAGAGGGAAGGGGCCTTAAGGGACTGTACAACAGAGAAGAGGGCCTTCCTTGTGTTGGGTGAGGTAGATAATGTGGTGGCCATGCTTGTTGAGTGGTTTGAGATGCCTACAACTCAGTGGTAGAGCTCACTAGCTTAGCAGTATTCCCCCTTGTTCCATGGATTGCTTGATAAACCCAACTATAGACTGACTTAGTGCTAACACCTAAAAAGTGCCCATTACCTCATCTCCCTCACCACATGACTCATTTGTCTTATTTTCCCACCATCTTTGCCTCCAAAACCTCAAAAAACCATTAAAAAGCCACCAAAAGGCCAAAAAACCCCCTTTCCCCCAAAAAATAATTTAAATTTCCTCAAAAGATAGCAAAAACCCTCTAAAAGGGCCTTAAATTCCCAAAAATCAAAATAAAAGGGAATACAAAATTTAAAAAAGAGGAAAAAGAGGGAAAAAGGAAGCAAAAACCATAAACCATTAACCTAAACCATATGGTGCCAAAAACCATGGGTCAACAATCCACCACTAAAAACCTATAAATAGGTGATGGAGGCTCCCCATTTCATGTCCACAATCTATCCTATCCTCACTCTACCAAAATCACTCTTGAAACCCTATCTCACCATTTGAGCTGGCTTCCCATTTGAGTGCCCCTTTTGGCCCATTATCCAAACACCTTGGAGAAGGAGAAGGAACCCATTAGAGCAGGGAAGTAGTCCTCCTGGACTACGGAAAGAGATCCACTAACATCCACATTTGAGGTAAATGTAATTTTGGTTATACCCTAATACAACAGAAGATTTTCCATTATATTGTTATTGTTTTTCTATTTCTGTTGATGCACATGTTGGCTTAGATTTTACCTTGCTTTACTGTCAAGTTTTACTGTTTTACTTAACTGCTACTAAGGAGGCCGTTCTCCTTAGTAGGTGCTCATTTGCACAAGCTAGGGTGAAAACCCTAGCTACAGTTTTAGCGACTCCACTATTGGCCTTTGAATCTATGGTTAAAAATTTAAAAGTTTTTATTTTCTGCAAGTATTTTTTTGCTTTCCCTGTTCGACTGTGGATTCGGCCAGTTGGGTTTTCTGCCACAGATCGCGGTTCTGTTCCTCGCAGTCGTGACCCAGATCGCAGCTTTCGGTCGTTTTTCTGTGATCCAGATCGCAGCCTTCTACCCCCTTTCCCGCGCCCCAGACTGCAGCTTTCTGCCCCTTTGTAGCACTCCAGACTGCGCATTTTGGCTCCAGAATCGCGATCCAACCGCAGCTTTATGCCCCTTTGCCGTGCTCCAGACCGTGCATTTTGGCCCTAGACTCGCGATCTGACTGTAGCTTTCTACCGCTTTGCCATGCTCCAGACTGCGCATTTTGGCCACAGACCCACGATCCGACCGTAGCTTTCTACCCCTTTGCCACTCTCCAGACCGCGCATTTTGGCCACAGACCCACGATCCGACTGCAGGGTTCACCCCTACAGCCGCGCTCTAGGCCGCACATTTCAGTCACAGACCCGTGATCTATTTTCTGCATTTTTACCCTTTTTTGAACCCAGATTTTTTCTGCAATATTTTCTGCACTTGCACAGCCTCCTGTTTTGTCTGCAGCCACAGTTACCTACTACCTTTTTCTGCAGTTTGCTTTCTGTTCCATTTACAGAATTTTGAAGTTTAAAGCATTTACATTGAAAAAGAAAATTTTGCATTGCAAGATAAATTTCTACATTATTATTGGTTAAAAAATTTGCCCATGTGTAGCACTTTTGATTGGGTTCATTACCTCACATGCACACACTGTGTCACCTAATTCAAGTGAGCCTTAAAACACTACTTAACACAACCAACATTCTAACCCCCCTTGGGGAACACATAAGAATATTGTAGTTAGGTAGGACAGGGGGGATAGGCATCCAAATAACACCCCTCGGTCGCTTACACTTGAGACATAGTTGTTGTCCTTCAGGGTACCAAAATCCCCTAGTATTTTTAGACACGGTCACGACCATTTTATCATAGGGCCTCTCTCTTAGGAGGGTTGAAGTAGCTAGACTAGTTCCGGAGGCCTAGGTGGAATACCGCAATCCACCGAGTAACTAAAGTCTACCTACTCGTTGGTCCGCGTGTGGTGATTCGTTTTAGGCCCACACGGTGATAGGACCGGAGTTGCAGATTCACATTTTTGGATGTGTCATGAACGGGGTATCTTAGTTGCCTTTCTTCTAGGACTGTCTTACCCGGTGTCCCTCCCGATAGGGGGATATCTTTAGCCACTTGGTTCTACTATCCATATTATCTGACTTGAATTTCATCACCTTGCAAAGGATATGTCTTGTTGAATCATAATACTATTTAGCTAGGTGTTTGCATGCTCCCTTACCTCCTTTTGGTCTAGCGAGTCCACCATTTTTATTTTTAGGAAACCATTTGCTTGTTGGTATTCTAACCATTTTTTCTGATACTCCGCTTATTGTAGCACATCTATTATAGTAAGCATTTTGAGTTGGTTGTTGGCCTGAGTTCCGTATTTTTTGCGCTCTCCTTCTGCACACTTAGTTGCATTAGGGTTTTCGAGCCTTTTTTCACTCGACACAACCCCCAGATACTTGACACCATCTGTCACCATTAAGTCCCCGAGACACTCTTGGTGCCTTTGGGGCGATCCCCTGCAACACGGTTCACTTGACATTACTCATCATAGACGTAGAGCTGCATCACTTGACACGACTTGTCATAGACCTAGAGTTTCATCACTCAACTCCATTCGTCGATGCCATAGAGCTCCATCCCCTGACTCTGACGCTCCTTATTTCACATCTGATTTCAAGGCAGAGTCGGAAAACCCTACCTACACAACACCAACCAGCCCCATGGATGGCATGAACTCCAACCCCTTCTTTGTAGGCACGATCGATGGAACATCCCCAACGACCCCAGCAAGCACACTAGCCACAACCACACCTACCTTGGGTATGCCCTCGATGGGGCCCACATCTACCTTGGGTATTCCCATGATAAGTCCCACACCTACCATTCCTGTTACTATTCCTATTGCAGCGGCTACCATACCCAACCCAACCCCATCTGCAACACACGTTACACTTGGTGGCACAGGACCCTCCCATACCACCTTTGTTCCTCCGTCTGGGGGTAACATCCCCAACATGAACCCAACTCTCACACTTGGGGGCAGTGGTCCCACCATGGCCACCACCACTAGTATATCACGTCCTTGTACTAGTTTTCCATTCATGGCCAGTCTCAACCTTCCTGACCTAGCCAATTTGACCAACGATCCCATCAGACACGATCCCATGTGGCCTCACATGCCTACCAAACTCCCATTAGACATTCCCAAGTTTGTGGGAAAGGCAGGCGAAGACCTCCAAAATCACATAATGTTCTTCCACTTATGGTGTTCCTCTAACTCCATAGTGGACGACTCCGTCCAACTCCATCTGTTACAATGGACTCTTACTGGTTCTGCAGCCAAGTGGTACATCGAGTAGCCACATGGGACCCATGTTACATTTACTTCCCCTGGCTCGACCTTCCTGCAGTTCTTTCAGTTACCTGTCCACTATGATGCGGGAGTTGAGATCCTACTATCTTGTAGACAAACTACGGCCACCCACATCACTGATCACATTCATGAGTGGCACCGACGTCGAAGCCTGTGCAAAATCAAGTTAGATGATCGTAACTTCCTAGATTGGTTTCTCTAATCTCTCCTTCCTGTCATTGCCAAGGATGTGGCATCCAAGCGAACCCAGTCCAAGGAAGAAGCCATCTTAAAATCCCAATAGTTTGACCTTATCTACGCCCAGTCTGGTTACTTATATACCATTATACCCGATGCCCCCCGCGACGATTCCTTCCGAAACAATGCGTCGGGGGCATCGCATGTCGCCGATGGCATCATAAGCCATGTTGCATCGCATAACTATCCCTTGTCCATGACACGTACTAGTAATGGCCCCGACCTTTCATGAGCTACATCCCACTCTAGAGAAACCAATTCATATGCTCCCATGGCGCATAACCGCCATTCCCACGAATCCTCATGTCCACCTCAGTGCTTCGGCCACGCATCCCTCGCTTACGTTCCCTCGGTGGCACCTCAACCATATTACCGCCCACTGGTCGCGCATGCTCCTGTATCCTCTCAATCCCCCCCCCCCGCTTACTATCCGCAACAGGAAGCACCTGCAGCAAATCAACTACCCGTCACATAGAAGTATCAACAACCCCCACAAGGTCTAGCACCTGCACTGCCTCCACCCCCACCCACTTATTATCTGCCGCAACCTGCTCCCGCACTTGCACAACCCCAACACCCACCTGCTGCCCAAGGGAAAGTGTATGCTCAACAAAATCCGTAGCATAACTAAAATACCCAACGCCAACAAGGCCAGCAAAACTGCAGAAAAGGACATAACCGCGGGAACAACCCCCCTCTAGACCAAGGTGGCCAGCCACCTAATACCCCAAACAATAATAATGTGGCACCTGCCAACCAAAACGTTGACAGGCCGCCAAAGAAAGCTAAAAACCCTAACTTACAAATGAATCACCCTTGTTCTATTTGCGGGGTCTATGGCCATTACACACACGCTTGCCCACATTTGGAGTGGGCACGACAACTCTGGACCGATGATGCCCACCGCCAAGGGCACGCGGCACTCAGGCGCCACCTCAACCCCCACCACCTCAAACTCAACCCTTGCTGTTACAGAACCCTTTACCAACCCAAGGAGTGGTGAACACTCAACCGTTAGCTCCCCCTCAAGGAACCACGCCACCACAACAGCAAGTCACGTACACTACGCCTTCCCACCCCACTTTAGACTCAGGCACCCGTCACTTGTTAATGATGTCATCCACCGATGTCAACCTTCAAACCTATCAGAACCAATATGTCTCCATCCCTGAAGCCCCTCCCACCGACAAAACCACCAATGCTCTTCCTACCAGTCAACCATTACACATACCTCTAGCCCCACTATATGGAGCCCCAAAATCCCCTCGCTTCCCACTTTGTCGCATCAACAATAACCCCAATGCTCGCACTGCGTCTAATTACAACATTGTGGATGACTTACCTCAGTCCCTCACAGCCATGTCTACGTTAGAGGTCTTAAAAAACTATCCTACATAGTGCAAGACTCTGTTATCTGCCATTGGCGCTATGGACCCGACTAATTCACAAATGATGGCCTTTGATTTGGACCAATCTGAACCATGCCTGCCTTCCACATTAGCATTCCAAGTTTCTGTATCCATTCGAAATCTTGTAATCCATCGGTGCATCATCGGTGAGGGTGCCTCTACATGCGTTATGTCAACATTCGTTTGGCAGAAGTTGGGACCCCCTAATCTCCAGCCGTCCACCACTGCGTTGCGAGCCTACGACAGCCGTTCGGCTCAACCCCAAGGTCTCTTAGCTAATGCCCCCATCCAGTTGGTTGGTAAAACAGTGCTTATTGACATAGAGGTCATCAACGCCCAACTTGATTATAACCTCTTACTTGGCCGCAATTACATGTATGCCATGTGGGCGGTTGCCTCATTTGTTTTTCATACCATGATGTTCCCCCATGAAGGATGAGTGGTCAAGATTGATCAAGTCACCTATTACGATCCCAATTCCTCCACTGCACCCGAAAACATTCTTCCCATGGTTGAACAACCTGTTCATGGTGCATCCACCTCGTTGGTTTCCTCAGTTGGACCCGGATTCTACTCAGATATGCCGATGACTTCCACATTCCAATCCATTCCACCCTCGTCACCAGTGACCGAAATATCTGACTTATGTACCCTCTCCCACAATACACAAACACCCAACTATCAACCGCCATTGCTGCCCCAACCACCGTTGGTACCTAGTCATGTCGGTGTTACACCCATCCATACAATCCCGTTCCTATTCCCCCCTTCGGGAGTACTGAGCGCCCCAGTTATGGCCACTCTCAACCTTCAAGGGTTAACTTTAGGATTACCTGTGTGGTATCTCACACCTCCCATTTCCCCTCCGACACCAAATGTCGTCTTACAACCAGTGCAACCCATTACCACTACTAGTCAACCACCTTCCGGTGTCACTAGTCCTTCCTCATCCACCAATCCATCCCCTCTTATCAAGCACATTGGGGCCAGATGCCCACAACCGTACACCGCTCTACCCCCACCCAAACCGGTAAAAAAATCTCCATCATTTAGAGCTCCTCCGAAATGATCTTTGTGTGATGAGTTAGGCCATGCCACACATCAATGTCCACATCTACCTGCACTACAGGAGCACATGCAAATGCTTGACGACGACCCCAACATCCTGGTTGTCCAACTCGACCTTACCCCTAAGCCTCACGATAAATCACTGCATATCAATCACCCTTGTGCAATATGCAGTATTTACAGCCATTACTCACATCATTGCCCTGATCTGCTAGATTACAGAGCCGCTCTCTACGAGATGAATAACTTGGACCTCAAGACGTCTCCTCCCACCATTGAAGAGATCCACCCCCCAGAATCTCCGACAATAGGAGAGATCAATACCATTTATATGATCTCTACTGCTAGCATTCTCTCGTTAATCGATTTGACTACAAAATGTTTCCGCAATGATGAGGAAATTCTCGAGGCTCTTACCGCACCTGAGTACCCCTAGGAGGATATGCACCATCATTCCCATTTTCTCCCAAAGGAGTCCTCCACCACCACATCCACCCAATTTTCAGTTGAGTCCAAAGATTTCCTCCCAACCAAGGTCGATTGGTTTAAAGAGCCCATTCCCGCTCCCGATGCCTTCGAGGAAGGTAACATGGCCAACATCTCACCTATGATCCACATTGATATTTCTTCCCCAGCCGGTGCTCTTGAACTCATTTCGTTAGGAGCCTCTTGCACTGAGTACAAGATCAGAGAATAAAAGAAACATTTCCAGGAGTTCCGGGATGTCTTTACCTGGTCCTACACCGAAATTCCTGGTCTTGACCCCACTATCATAGAGCACCACATTGACACATGGCCAGATGTGCCCCCCATTCACCAAAAACAGCACCCCATTCACCCATCAAAGCTCCCCACTGTTAAAGAAAAGATTGAGAAACTTCGTGTAGCAGGTTTCATTTATCCCATTGCATACACCACTTGGGTTTCTAAGCCCGTCCCTATTAGCAAAAAACAAGGCACCATCAGGATATGTACTGACTTCCGCAATTTAAACCAAGCATGTCCCAAAGACAACTTCCTGATGCCATTTATTGACCAACTCATCGATGAGTGCACAGGGCATGAAGTCCTATCCTTCATGGACAGGTTCTCTGGGTATAACTAGATTCAAATCCGCAAAGAAGATCAATACAAGACTGCCTTCACCACCCCCATGGGGCACCTTTTCTTATCAGGTCATGCCTTTTGGCCTTAAAAATGCTGGGGCCACCTTCCATTGAGCCATGACCTATTTTTTTCACGACTTGGTTCACATCCTATTAGTCTATCTTGACTATCTCATAGCACGTTCCAAGAAATGATTTGACCACCTTAACGACCTCCTGCAAGTTTTTCTGCGTTGTCGCAAGTATTAGATCCGCTTGAACCCACTCAAGTGTGTCTTTTGCGTTCCAAAGGGCTAGTTGTTAGGTTTCATTGTTTCCCACAAAGGAATTGCTGTCGACCCCCTCAAAGTTCAAGCCATATTAGACCTTCCCGCACCACGCACGCTCTGGTAGTTACAGAGCTTATAAGGGAAATCTAATTTCTTCCGCCGCTTCGTTCCTTATTATGCCACCATAGTTCATGGTTTCTTACATCTGCTTCGTACTCACATACCCTTTGTTTGGGATGACCAGGCGCAAGCTGCATTTGAAGCCCTTAAAAAATCTCTCACGCAAGCCCCTTTCATATCCCCTCCGAATTTCTCTCAGGACTTCATCCTTTACATCTCGGCATCCGACCACGCCGTGTCAAGGGTCCTTGTTCAAGAATACGCTGCTCGCCAGGAGCATGTCATTTATTACATCAGCCAAACCTTGTCTGGACCACCCCTACGTTACCCATATGAGGAAAGGATGGCCCTTGCCGTCATCTTTTCCGTACATAAACTGTGACACTACAACCTCCTAAGTCATACTACCGTTGTCGCCGACTCCAACCCCATGATCTACCTCTTCAATTGTCGCCTCCTGCAAGGCCACATCGCTAAATGGGTAATTATCCTACAAGAGTATGACCTGACTTTCACAACTCAAAAAAGTACTAAAGCCCTTGCGCTTGCCCAGCTCATAACCGACCTCCCATCCCTTTTGTCCTCCCCGCCAATACCCGATGAGTTACTAGACAATCATTTGTTCATCATCTCGTCGGATGATCCATGGTATAGTATTCTGATATACCTTCGCACACAGAAGTTTCACCCCGATATCGATCATGATGGACGAGGTTGTATCTGTCACCATGCCTCTCGGTACCTCCTTCTAGGTGATGTCCTATACCGATGTGGTGCCGACACTATCCTCCGCTGTTGTCTCACACGAGAGGAGGCTAAGCAAGTCCTCAACGACTGTCATAGTGGTGCCTACGGTGGACATTTTTCTAGGATGGCCATATCCCATAAGGTAATCCATGTCGGATATTTCTAGCCCAGTTCTTCACTGACTGCATCACTGCGGTCAAGCATTGCCATAATTGCCAACTCTTTTTCCTGAAGGCACAAACACCACCCACCCTGCTCCATCCAGTCGTTACCATCGGTCACTTTTGTAAATGGGCCATTGACTTTATGGAGTGTAAACCCTCATCCACCAATGGCCATAAATACATCATCATCGCTGTCGACTACTTCACCAAATGGGCTGAAGCCATGCCTACATTCAACTGTAAAGCTGACACTATTGCCCGTTTATTTTTTAACCATGTCATTACATGATTCGGGGTCCCAAAACAGCTTGTCTCGGACCATGGTTCACATTTTTAAGATGCCATTTGGCACGAGTTGTCAACTCTCCTTAAGTTCAAACATCAGTATGCCTCTGCTTACTACCCTCAAGGGAACGACCAAGTTGAGGCCATTAACAAAATTTTGAAAACAATCCTCCAATGCACTGTTGACTGAAATAAGTCCAATTGGCATCACATGCTTTTCCCCGCATTATGGGCCTACAGTACATCAACAAAGACTGCCACCAGTTTCACCCCTTTTCACTTAGTTCACGGTGTTGAATCTTTCCTCCCCATCGAGTGTCAGATCCCCGCCCTACACATCGCTATTGAACTTCTCCTCAACACCTCCCCACTTGAACAACGTCTGTTGTTATTAGAATAAGATGATGAAGACCGTCGTGCAACCCTCCAAACAATTGAGGTCGCCAAGAACCATTCCAAAGCTGGTTACGACAAACATGTCCACCCACGAGCTTTCCGTGAAGGAGATCTAGTCCTCGTTTACGACCAAGCCCACGACAAGATAGATAAAAGGAAGTTTGAATCCATGTGGCAAGGCCCTTACATAGTGCATACCTACCTTGGACATGGGGCATATATTCTAACTGAATCAGAATGCCACCCCATGCGCAACCCCCGTAATGGGTTGTATTTTAAATGCTTTTATCCTTAACAATCCAACGGACCCGCTGGTTCATCATGTACAGTTTGATTTCTTCTTGTTTTCCATTTTTTTCCCGCAACTTTACATTCGTCATTTTCCTGCATGATCACAGATGGACCATCTTCCACCTTATTACGTTGGATTCGTCGATGGAGCAAGCCGTTGGTCTCCAAACCCGGCCTCTACAGCTTGGGTCTTATATTCCCCTTCACATGAGTTGATTCACCTTGACGGAATGTGCATAGGCGTTGCTACCAATAAACAGGGTGAGTACGATGTTGTGACTGGTCTCCTGACTACTTCCCTTCAGATGGGTATACGTCACCTTCATGTGTTCCTTGACTCCCAGCTGCTTGTCTCCCAGCTCAACAACTGCTAACAGGTGTGTGATCCTTGCGTCTTTAGAAAGTTCTTGTGCACAAAACAACTAAGCCGACAGTTTTAATCCATAACATTCACTCATGTCCCAAGAGCTCAAAATAGTGTCGTAGATCAAATGGCTAACAACATCCTCGACTGGCATATCAATCACACCATGTAAATCATCCATCATGCAACACATCAAAAACATAAAAATCCCAAAAAGAATGCATCTACAACAATGGGCATCCATGTGCCTATCATAACAAATCATTTGCATCCACGTGCAATAAAAAACACAAAACAATACAGGCGCATCCACGTGTGTACAAAAATAATCACCGCCAAAATGCATCTATGTGCATATCTATATAAATATATCATCATCATGAGTGTCCCGGCACTCATATATACAAAAAATATACATCTAGGAGCCTCAACAGTGTCCCTGTCATAAAATACATGCCGTATATAAAAAAAATCCTGAATGCCCATATGCATCGGAGTCCACAACACTCCCTAATGAGAGTCATATCCCCCATCCGAACCATCATCACTCTCCGTCCCAGCCGCCTCTGCTGCAGACTCATCCTCTCCTTTGGCTCCTCCTACGGATCCTCCTCTGGATCCTCCTCATCCCCCTATCGATCCTGACCCCTCCTCTCCTTGGCCAATACTGCCACCCAAATCAGAATCGCCCTCCAATCCTGTGGAGCCTTGTGACAGGCCTCGACCACCTCCCGATCAAGCTCCCGCCATCCCTCATTGAAGACCCCAACCAGTAGTCAGTCAAAGGTAACTTGCAAGGACTCCAACCTCCCATCCGCATCCCGTCGTCCCACCTCCCCCCGGTATGGCAAGGCTGGAAATGCTATGTGCCCCCGACGCTCCCTATGCCCCAGCGGTGGTTGCGGTTCAACATCTGCATCAAACCAAATCGCAAATGGTTAGCATCATCATATATCTCTAACCTCAAAACATTCAATATGCAACAATCAAGAAACTAGATACATACCATCTGGATCCCAAACCTGCCATGGGGGTCGTGGAGCCTCCGGATCTCGCTGGTAGTGCATCTCGCGATATGGGTAGTCATCAAAAACGATCGGCATCTCCAGCCACTGCAAATAGAGCTTCCGCATAAAATATCACCCCACCTCTCTACCACCCCGCCGGCACATCATCTGAAGAAAGCACACAAAAATGACCCATAACAGAACCCCTTTCCAGCTACCTTCACCTTGCTCAGCTGCCGCTGAACATAGGTGAGGAATATATGGACCCAAGCAAAGAAGGTGCCCTATAATACCCACTCTACCAACTGCATCTGTCCTCCCGACACCTGGTTGGGCCCCTGTAACCCCAACACTCGGACCACACATGCTATGATCACCTGAACTGATGGCTCCTCTAAGTCACAAACCAAGAGTGCATTCTTATGCACTCTTGCCGTAGGGAAGCAGTACCGATCCAACATCTCCTCCATGTCCACATCCATGGACACTCGTGGCTGGGTATCCACCGCCCTACATAAACAAGGCAGTCCCATCAAAAAGTACACATCTACCAGGGTGAGCTCCACTCTCTCCCCCTGCACCATGAAAGGCTGCATATCGAGCTCGTAGAAGCCCACAAACCTGTTCAGCAGCAGTACTACTGAATGCATTAGCGACACCTGTGCAAAATTCAACAACCCGAACAACCCCAAAGTCCCCCGGACATGCCGATCATCCCGTATGTACTCCATGAGATTGTCAAGTATCTCGCGCTCTCACCATAGTAGTCTCGGCATCTTGTCAATCCCATAATGAAAACTCATCAGAACATCATCACATAAATCATCATCCCCCCTGCTATGACTCCACAATCCCGATTCAAATTGCGGCTGTGGGGTTCAATGTCGCGATCCCAAATCGCGGCTATCGGGACTACAGCCGCAATCGCAGATCGTGCCTCTGGGGTCCACAATCGCGATCTCAGATCGTGCCTGTGGGGGCCACAGTCGCGATCTCAGATCGTGGCTGTCCAGGCCACAGTTGCGGTCGCAGATTGCATCTATCCAGGCCATAGTCATGATCTCGGATAACGGTTGTGGAGACCACAACTGTGATCCATGACCGCGGCCATCACCTCGAAACACGCGATCCATACCCCTAGTGGACCATACCACCCCCCTGAGGACCCACTACCCACTAGAATCAATAAAACATTAAAGGTAGAAGTTCAGTGAAATACCTGCAACTCACAGAAATAAAATCGACCGGTCGGATCGCCCAGAAATGCCAAATCCGCTCTGTCCCACCACACTCTCTTGTCAGAGTCAACCGTACGAATGAAATTGGCATTATGGGTCTACTTACTATTTATAGCCACTTGAATTTTTCTTGATTCAGCCATTTTGGACCCATACGGAGTCCATTTTCCAAATCGTTTCCACCACTGGAATCAGAACGACGAGACCTTCAGAATGGTTGACTCGATTTCTTGTTTTCTCCGACCCCCTTTTTTGGAATTTTTTCCACGCACCTCACCATATTGATTTGCATGCCACATCAGCCATTGTCAGTTTTTAGCATTCCTTATACCATCGGATTCATTTTTTCATGCTCATGATGATGCTTGAGATCATTTCTCACTCTCACCCCTAGATGTTTTGTGCATTTTTTACCAGCCCCTAGTTGTCTCGGTTTGCGTGCCACCTCGACCGTCATCCATTTTTGACATTTTTTATATCACCGGATCCAGTTTTCTGTACTCGTGATGATGCTTGGGATCATTTCTCGCTGTCACGGTCATCCCTTTTTTGACATTTTGTTTGTCCACCGTGCAACCACGGTCTGCGAGCCACATCAGCCACCATCACTTTACACTTACCTTGACACTGCAAGCATATCCATGAACTTTCCACTCCCTTCATACTACAGTAATTTCCTTATTTTTCCACAATTCACCATGCCCCAAGGAGGCAAAACCACTGTTCCCCCGCAACCCTCGTTTTTGGTTCTTGTCGATGTCCCTTGACTGAACACTCCCTCCTTGCTTGACCATTCCTTTTGTTTGGTATAATTTTATCCCTTTTTTGGGCCGGACAAGTCCTTTACGAGAAAGGCACTTAGGGAGTTTCTGTTAAGCTCTTTTCTAACTCCTAAAAGAATGAAAAGATCGACGAGCAATCTTTCTTCCTTTCATGATCGTTAAAGTACCTGAAAGGGCGTCTATCTAGTATAATATTGACCCTTTTCCAGACTTGGTAGACTAATTACGAAAAAGGAATACTCTAGCAACACTGGCTAGAAGAGTTCTCCATTGCATCCTTTTATTATTTTTTGGGTCTTGGAGACTAACACACGAAAAAGAACCCCCCTGAAGTCTTCTTATTGCTTTCAAACTCTCTAAAATTGAAAACAACCACAAGCATGCACTGTCCTGGGCTCGTACAAATCCACATGACGGTACCATTCCATTATTTCAGAGTCTTCTTATCACTTCCAGACTCCTTAAAATTGAAAGCAATCACGAGCATGAACTATCCTGGGCTCGTATAAATCCACATGACAGTACCATTATGAGCACACCTCTATCCCTTCTTCCAGCTCCTTAAAACATGAAGAAGACCCCACTGGTGTCTCTCGGCGCTATGATCATTCATCTTGGCAACACCCCCAATAAGGTCTCCTTTGTTTAGAGTATTCTGCGATATACCATCCTTTGAGTCTCCTGTCATCCTACATTGACTTGAGTATCCCTCCTTACAGTCACAATCCCTGGTCCTTTGAAAGCTATGATCCCCTTCCCCCAAGTCAGTTTCCTATGCTACCCAACCACCTCCGCCATCATACTTTGAACAAAGGAAGTTTGATTCCCCCCACCCAACAACCCATGTTTCCTACCCTCCCAGTACATCAGTTACATACGCAGTGCTATCATTTCTTGTTTATCCACCTCTTGCTCCTATCAAGGAAACATCATTTCCTTGCCAGTTGCAGGTCTCCCTCTGTCGATTCCAGCCCATCTATTCTAGAGGATAGACCTAGAGGTCCCTGCACCTTGGACTCATCACCATCTGTGGTGAGTGCCTATGGACCATTTTGAGTGGCGTCCTCAGTGCCTCTTTGAATGGTTGTTTCTCACGTACTCGACGTCAACACCTTGATCGCACCGCTGAGATTCTTGTAGGGTATACATCCCTTCAGTTATTGGTCGAAGACCCTGGACTCCCCCCGACTCTAGCACATTGGTGAGTCACTTTGGAACACCCAGTTATATGTTCCCATGGATATCCGGGTTGCATTGGTGACAGTATTCGGATTCCATCCACTCATATGCTTCCTTGAGTACCCCTTATAGCTACAGTCCAGTGTACCATTGAGGGTATGACTCCCCATCATTATGATCCACCAGCTCATTAGTTCCTCTGGTACCACACATAGAAACACTATTATTACTCCAGTGTATCAGTTCTTCAGCTCATACATGGTTAGACCGCAATATGTCCCATATTTGTGTCCCCTCTTGACCCTTATGATGTAGATAGTAGTTCTACATGTATCTTTCAGGTTCCCTTTTTTGGGCCTCATTGTTATTTTATATATGTTGATACGAGCATGGGCATGGCCGCCTCGTCCATATAATGAGATTATGCCTCATTCATTGTTGAGGTCATGTATTTTCAATTTTGGCAGTTGCTTCGGGACCACTGTTCTGGTCTCCAGTCTGTTTCTTCTCTTCTCCACACCCCAGGAAAACCATAAAAGACCTATGATGTCTATCTGGCATACGATGAGATCCTTCCCTCACACATCAGGGGGCAATCTGTTAACACCTAAAAAGTGCTCATTACCTCATCTCCCTCACCACATGACTCATTTGTCTATTTTTCCCACCATCTTTGCCTCCAAAACCTCAAAAAACCACTAAAAAGCCACCAAAAGGCCAAAAAACCCCTTTTCCCCCAAAAAATAATTTAAATTTCCTCAAAAGATAGCAAAAACCCTCTAAAAGGGCCTTAAATTCCCCAAAATCAAAATAAAAGGGAATACAAATATAAAAAATACAAAAAAGAGGGAAAAAGAAAGCAAAAACCCTAAACCATTGACCTAAACCATATGGTGCCAAAAACCAAGGGTCTACACTCCACCACTAAAAACCTATAAATAGGTGATGGAGGCTCCCCATTTCACATCCACAATCTAACCTATCCTCACTCTGCCAAAATCACTTTTGAAACGCTAGCTCACCATTTGAGATAGCTTCCCATTTGAGTGCCCCTTTTGGTCCATTATCCAAACACCTTGGAGAAGGAGAAGGAACCCATTGGAGCATGGAAGCAACCCTCCTAGACTACTGCAAGAGCTCCACCAAGCTCCACATTTGAGGTAAATGTAATTTTGGTTATACCCTATTACAAAAGAAGATTTTCCATTATACTGTTATTGTTTTTATATTTCTGTTAATGTGCATGTTAGCTTAGATTTTACCTTGTTTTACTGTCAAGTTTTACTGTTTTACTGAACTGCTACTAAGGAGGCTTTCTCCTTAGTAGGTGCTCATTTGCACAAGCTAGGGTGAAAATCCTAGCTACACTTAGCAATGGGATGAGACCTTGACTATGAGGGAATCAGTCAGCCCTCCTTAGTGGATACACATCCCATCTTAGGGGTGGTCTCTTAGCTGAAAGAGTACAGGTTGGCCAAAGACCTAAGGTTGGGTGGAAAGTTGTCCTCACTTAGCCAGTTGCTTGGGGCATGTTTAGTCGAAAGATAAGTGTGTATATATGTGTTAAATGATGCTATTTCATGTATTATGCTTATGTGTTGATGGCCAAGTTGTTGAATGAATGTGGTATGAATTTGATCAATAGATAGACTGTGTATAAGCATGAGTAGAAGGGTGAGTTCATGTTGAATACTTCATCCATTGCATGAATGTGAGGTACGAATAACCTTGCAGGCTGTAGGTGTAATTGTTATCACATTACGCTATTGATCACACAAAATGACAACATGGATTGAAGAGCTAGATTGCCCTAGATGATGTATGGACAGGAACTACTATCTTTAGCTGAAAAAACCCCTATTTACACTACTTATTGACATGTGCGCTACTCTATGGGCAACAAACTAGCGCACATCTGCTAGTATGCCCTACTCTACTCAACTGAAACTAGCACACACCTTGAAAATTGTTACAAACGCTTGTTGCAAAGCATGAAAGTTGCACACTGTGCGCTACTCTTGTTGTATGAAACTCGCGCACATGTTAAGAGGAAGTCGAAAAATATATTAAATTTATGAATTGGGATTAGTTGAAGTTGGTTCTGCAACTTCGCCAACCTCCCAATTCAACAACCTCTCAATTCCAACTGTCTACCTTGTCCCATAAATACAAGAAGGATCCATGAGAGAAGGACCTAGAAAAAAGGTTAGAAGCATTGTTATGCTGGAGGAATGTCCCAAGTCATTGTGAAGAGCAGGAGCCCAGGACTCGGTTGCAGAAACATCTCGACACATCAGGTATTGTCACGTACCCACCCATCCATCCAAGGAAAGGGAGGGAACATGATACCAATCTATGGGGTTTTTCATAATTACTCAGCCCATTCATTAGATTCATACAATTAAAAACCCATGTGTGCAGATGTAGATTCAACAAACATGCACAGCGGAGATAAACTCATCCACACACATAATTTCATATGCATTCAATATGTCAATAACAGTCATTCAATTTAAACACTGCAGAGGAAAAACACATAAATATAAAACACTTATCTTTGTCATGCAATTGTCCCACACAACTAGGTATGTCGTTGCACTGTTCCTCCCAACAGTAGGTCTCTACCCAGCCTGTATTATTTCAGCACTCAGAGATCACCCACGAGTTGGGCAAGATATCTACAAGGAAAAGGGGATTTCAAGCTCATACAAAGCCAAATAATCATTTGCATTTAAGCAAAGCCAGTCCATAACTAGGTTTATCAGGCTAAATCTGAACCCTCTTCATTTTTGGATGCTTCCACCTAATCGCAAGCCAAAACAATGGAAACCCATTTCAACCCCAACAATCTTAACACACATCAACTCAAAACTGAGCATGGATACTCATAACAACAAAAATCACAATTTCTGGCATGAAGAAAAAACGTTTTTTACAGTGGGATGTCCAAGTGGTATTTTCGTTAGTTTCAGAAAAATGTGGGAAACCCAAAACAAAAATGGAAGATGGGGAACAACCCTGGGAGAGCAAGTCATTCTTAGAAAAACGATTATGGGCATTCAAGGGCCAAAAATGGCCCTCATACAGTCACTATCTGGCAGCAAGGAACCAAAACAAATTTTGGGCAAAACTATGATAGGTTGGCACTTGAAATTGACATATAATCAGTCACACAGTTGATGGAACATTCAAAAATGATTTTCTGAGGTAGGAGATAACTGCTGGGTTCACAAAAATGATTTTTCCACAAATGAAACAAAATCTGGAAATTCAAAAACGTTTTTACAATAATAATGGAAACAACAAGCTATCAAACTTATCTGTTGAGATTCCCAGTGGATTCTCTTATTTCCCCATAGTCCAGCCATCACAAAAATGGGATTCTCAGCTTGAAAACAAGTGAATTTACAGCGTACTCCATGAGAGAAACGCCTAGCAAGCTCCAAGAACCTGAGAGAGTGAAGTTTGATCATGAATAATCACTTGGGAAGGCAATTCGTGGGTGTTTTCTTGCACAAGAAGGAGAAACATGGTTTTCCATGAGGGTGGCTTTCCCATACTCGAATTTGGACAGCCATACCTCCCCAATCCCCAAGGCATTAACTACTTCACCCAACTCTTGGGAGAAATGACTGATTGGGTACAGAAGTCAACATGTGTATTTGAGGGTTTGATGGGTACTCTCATTGACACATGGATTGACCTGATTGGCTCCAGGGTTTGAATATTTCCCTCCCAATCTCTTGTAATATCATGCCCCCATCTCTTGTTGCATTGCATAGCTAGTTGTGGGTATTTTATTAAATGCGTATTTACAAGATATTTGAAATTCCAATGTGCCTGGCTAGCACGTAAACCATATGCATCAATAAATCGATGGCAAGGCCTTGGCCTTGAGCTCCTCACCATGATTTTATAACAATATTACATCATTTACATTTTAATGCAATGTGGTCAAGATGGGGACGTGACATTCCCCTTCCCTTGGAATAACACCGTCCTCGGTGTTCCAATACTTTACAATATATACCCACTTTACATATGCCTCAAAATTCACATCTGGTGGTAGGTCTGTCCGGCATTTCAGCTCTTTACTTTGAACCTTCAAGATCAAGTCCTTTTGCTTCCTCAAGCTGCTCCTGTTGGATTTGATCTTCCAGCTCTGCAGGTGGCATCGCTGCACAGCAATCCCTTCCTTTTATTCAACTTCCAGCTGATCTACAAGTCTGAAATTTTCATGGCTTCCATCTTTCTTGTTGTCCTGGCAACTACTTGACGAAGATTCTCAGCCAAAACCAATGGCTTTAACTATCTCACCTGTGAGATTCATCATGGCAATTCATGTCAGGACAAGCATAACACAATATTAAAATTAGTCAACTAATTGCTCAATTGACATGGAACGTCCATGCTTTATCCATGAGACTTCCACACATTTCATGCTTTCCCAACATACGCATGAACGCATTCATGTTCATCCTTTCATAGGGAAATAACTATTTTAGCATTCACGATTCATTTCAACAATAAACACGATCAACTTCCAGTCACAACATGCATTCAACAATCCTTTGTTTCTGAAATCCATCAATAAAAAATGAAAGAGAATAGTAAGAGTTTCTCCCTCTTAGTCTTGTTCCAATCTGGAGCCACAACATCACTTTGGTTTCATGCTCCTTATCCTCTTTCACTTCAATGTGAATGTTTGACTTTCCCGTTCTTGGCTATGACACTTAGTGTCTAAGGTCTGTTTAAGGATGTTCAACATGGGAGTCCTTCCCATTGTTGCCTACAGGACCTTTGGCTGCTAGGACCCACACATGCCAACTAGCACCATCTTTTATTACTGCTCATACTGAGTTCTTTAGGACAGTCACATGTCCACTAGCACCATCTTTCATTACTGCTCATACTGAGCTCTTTAGGATAGTCACATGTCCACATGCATCCTCCAGATGCTTTCATAGTCCTTGCTTCCAGAAATACCTACACTCAAACATTGAGTCAATTCATATGTTTAGTTTATTTCCATAGGGTTTGTCTCCAAACAAGAGTTTAAGAAATCATAAACAAATCATATACACATGTATTTCATAAGCAAGAAGTTGCAATGTAACCAAATACTTATCTACATTGGATGTCTTCACTTTATTCCACAGGCTCCTTCTTCACTTTATAAGGCTTGGATTTCCCGTGGATGCAATAATAAATGTTGGGCTAGCACACAGGCTACTCCACAACCATTCGAATAGGCAATGCCCAACCAGTACGCCGACTGGGTTTCATCAATCATCTCATTTAGCAATATGCTATGCCATTGCTCCAACTGGTTTTATTAATTAATTAAAGAATGTTTGTCCAGCACGCCGACTGCTCCACAACATCAAGTTGTTAATGCCCCCACCAACTATTCTCTGAATGTATCAAGCATCAATTATTCTCTGGATTTACCAAGAATTGATAGTGCACAACTAGTTACTCTCTGGTTTTACCAAGAATTTATAGTTCTTTCAGGGTCCATGCTTCCTGCAATGACCAAGGTTTTCAACAAAGAAACCACAGTGTATCAGCTTAGCTGTTAGAAAACTTATACCCGAAATCTTCATTATTCCAAGCAAGAAATAAATGAAAATGAATACTTATCTGTATTGTGCATTTCCTCGCTACTCCATAGGTTTCCTTCTTTGATTTACAAGCCTTGGATCACCTGTGGGGTGGATGCTTGGCCAACACACATGTTGTTCCACAAATCATCCGAATAGGCAATGCCAAGCTAGTACGCCGATTGGTTTTATAAGGCATCCCAAAAATCTTTATTATAAGCCAGTACGCTGACTAGGTTTATCGAGCATTTCAAAAATCAGTATGCTAAGCCAGTACACCGACTGGGTTTATCAAGCATACAATGATCATTTCCAAGCCAGTTCTTCGACTGGGTTTGTCAGGAAATAACACCATTCACCAATACCTCCACAACATGCAAACAACCAATGCTAAGCCAGTACACCAAATGGGTTTATCAGGCATGCAACAACCATTGCTATGCTAGTACACCTTCTGGGTTTATCATGCAATAATAACCACACAATATGATTACATGGATACTTCTCTTATGCAAGCTAGTGGTTCCCTCCAGGAAATCGATAGGTGACTTACTTGACTGCAGGCTAGCATGTGTCATGTCCCCTCCGATCATACCAGCATGATGGAAAGGACGTGGTGCTAAACTGGGCAATTAGCCCCATGAACTTCTATCTAAGCATTCACATAAAAGACATATGGAAGTGTACAATTATAAGAATACACAGCAGAATTGATTTCAATTACACATCCATCATTCATTCAAGATATTCATCAAATAACAATTGCAAGATTAACACAGGAGAATACTTATCTTGACAAAGTAGTCCCAAGCAACTGGCTATGTAACTGCAATGTTCCACCCAACCATAGGCCAGTTGTGCTTATCAACCTCTTGATACAACTGCCACCCCCGAGCTGGGCATGATCTCTACAAGGAACCAGGGAACAACAGACTCACACATAGCCAAGCATACACCAAGATGAGCCAAGCCAATCTGCAATTGGTTTTATCAGGCTGCTAGGACATGGAAGGGAAGAATTGCTAAGCTAGTATGCTCAACCACAGAGATATGGATACCCCTCCCAGATCTATTCAGCTTGGCACTCACAATGCCTACACACCCAACACAAGGAAGTATTCTCTTCACTACCATACAGTCCCTCAAGCCATACCTTCCTTTCTAGTGCTCTCAGGGTGTGCATAGAAAAGTAGCCAAAGCCCTCTTGATCTTCTTGAGAGGTTACTCCCTCTACTAGGTTTATCAAGCCAATTCTGTCCACTACCAGTCCAAGGTTCTTGCTCACAGGCTCAAAACAAACAAGGATGCACATAACAACAAATCTACACTTGCTGAGCATGAGAAAAATGTTTCAACAGTGGGATGCATGAGGTGGGGTTTCCTGAGCTTGAGAAAAACGTGGGAAGATCGAAAACGTATTGGAAACTGGGAAAATTCGACTAGGAGAGAAACCCATTCCAGAAAAATGCCCCCAGGGAAAAAACAACCTCTCCCTCAGTCCCAAATCGCGTCCCTCCTTCCCTAGATTCTGCACACTATCAAAAACGAGTTCCTGGGCATGGAAAACGTAGGTTTATGGTGAAAAACGTGAGGATAAATTCCAGTGAGCTCAGTCTCCATGAGAGATGAAAGACTCCTTGTTCAGAATGGCTTTGGGCACCATTTAGTGGGTGTTTTCTTGCCCAAGGAGACAAAACACGATTTCCCAAGTTGATGGCTTGCCCATACACGAAAATGGTTTCCATACTTCTTCATTCCCAAGGTATTAACTGCCTCAACCAACTCTTGGAAGAATTAAATGATTGGTTCTATAACCCAAAATGGGTAGTTGGTGGTTTATGGGTTTTCTCATTGACACATGGATTAACACCATTGGCTCAAGGGTTTGAATAATTTCCCTCCATTTTCCTTGTAGAATCATGCCCCCATCTCTTTGTTGCATTGCATAGCTAGTTGTGGATATTTTCATTAAAATTCGTATTTACATGATGTCTTATTTACATCGTGCCCATCTAGCACAAGAACCATAGGCATCTATTTCTTTAGTTTCCGATACATAAAACGCTAAATCAATGGTGGGGCCTTGGCCTTGAGCTCCTCACCATGATTAAGTAACAATATTTACATCATTTACGATTTAATGCGAAGGGGTCAAAATGGGGACATGACATACCCCTCCCCTTACATTAGCACTGTCCTCAGTGCTCATCAAAATTGAACAAAAATGGATATGCCACCCTCATGGCATCCTCCAGCTCCCATGTAGCCTCATCGGGACTGTAGTGATTCCATTGCACCTTTACCTGTCCGATGGCTCGGTTCCGGAGCAATGTTACTTTCTTGTCTAGGATGTGCAATGGATCGGTTTGGAATTCTCCCTCGGGTTCCACCTGGATCACATCCCAATTAATCACATGGTTAGGATCATGTACATATTTCTTAAGCAAAGAGACATGAAAAACATTATGAGCTTTAGTGCTAGCAGGCAATGCAAGTCTGTATGCAGCTGGCCCTATTCTTTCAAGCACTTCAAATGGTCCGCAATATCTAGGTGATAGCTTGGCACAACTCCCAAGCTTCAAGGAACTCTTCCTTGATCTCACTCTAAGATACACATGATCCCCAACACTGAATTACCTATGCATTCTATGTTTATCTGCATAGATTTTGTGTCTATCCTGGGATGCTTTTAAATTTTGCCGGATCCTTGCAACCTCTTGTTCCATTTCCTTAAGCAATTCTGGCCCAAGTACAATTCGGTTCACTGGATTGTCCCAAGTTACTGGTGTCCTACATCTTCTGTCGTACAAAGCCTCATATGGACTCATTCCCAATGATTCTTGCTGCCCATTGTTATATGAAAATTCTACCATGTGTAGATAATCCTCCCACTTGGATGGCTTGTCCATTACATACATGCGAAGCATGTCTTCAAGCACCTGATTTACTCTTTCTGTTTGCCCGTCTGTTTGAGGATGGTACGCGGTGCTAAAGTTCAAATGTGTACCCAAATCTGCAAAGAGGCCTTTCCAAAAATTGGAAGTGAACTTGGTATCCCTGTCAGAAATTATTGCCTTAGGCAACCCATGTAATCTGAAAATTTCCTTCATGAAAATATTTGCAATGGCATCGGTTTTATGTGTGGACTTAACCGGTATGAAATGTGCTGCCTTTGTTAACTTGTCCACCACAACCATGATGGAATCATGTTGTCTCACAGTCATTAGCAATCCTGTAATAAAATCCATGGATATTATTTCCCATTTCCATTCTGGGATTGGCACTAGGTGCAATAAACCTACGGGGTGTTGGTGTTCAACCTTCACCCGTTGACATTTCATGCACTTAGAAATGTATTCAGCAACATCCTTCTTCATTCCTGGCCAGAAATAATATTTTCTTGCTGTAGAAATTGTTTTCTCATATCCTGGGTGACCAGAGTATGGAGCTTTATGGATTTCATCCATAACAATCCTCCTCAAATCTGCCACATTGGGAATATAGGCTCTATTGTTATAGGTAAGAACTCCGTCTTCCTCCAAATGATAACCTTCATCCTTCTTGCCAAGGTCTTACTGCTGCAATTTGCCCTTTATCAGCTCATACACTTCATCCTCAACCATATGGTTAACAATCTGCTGCCGCAAATCTGGTTGGCAAGTACTAAGTGCTACCACATACATTTCATGTACCTTTCTGCTGAGTGCATCAGCCACCTTGTTTTCTTTCTTTTTTATGTGTTTGATTTCAAAATCAAATTCACACAAAAATTCCAACCATCTAGCTTGCCTAGCATTTAAAGTTGGTTGATCAAACAAGTATTTCAGACCACAATGGTCTGTCCTTAACTCAAATTTTCTTCCCATTAAGTAATGCCTCCACATCTTCAAGGCATGTACTATGGCTGCAAGTTCTATATCATGAGTAGCATAGTTCTTCTCATGCTCCTTCAACTTTCTTGACTCATAGCATATCATGTGGTTGTCTTGCATAAGAACTCCTCCAAGTCCTTGATTGCATGCATTGGTACACACCACTAAGTCTTTTTCTGGGTCTGCAATTTTCAAAATTGGTGCACTTGTAAGAAGATTCTTCAACTGTTGAAAACTTTCCTCACATCTTGGTGACCATTCAAACTTTATCCCCTTCTTTTGCAAAGAAGTGATTGGGTTTGCAACCTTGGAGAATCTTTCGATAAACCTCCTGTAGTAACCAGCAAGGCCCATAAAAGATCTCACATCAGTCATATTCCTTGGAGTTGGCCAATTCATAATGGTTTCAATCTTCTCAGGGTCTACAGATATCCCTTCGTCGGAGATGATGTGACCCAAATAATGAATTCTATCTTTATAAAAGTCACATTTGCTCAACTTGGCATATAGCTTATGCTCCCTTAGTAATTTCATTGTCATTCTCAAATGTTCTTCATGCTCTTCTTCATTCTTAGAATAGATGAGAATGTCGTCTAGGAATACAAGAACAAACTTATCCAAATACTTGCTAAAAACATTATTCATGAGACACATGAATGTAGCTGGTGCATTTGTGAGACCGAATGGTACCACTACAAACTCATAGTGTCCATACCTCGTTCTAAAGGTGGTCTTATGAATATCTTCTTCTTTGATTCTTACCTGATGGTAACCAGACCTCAAGTCAATCTTCGAAAATACCTTTGCTCCTCTCATTTGGTCAAAAAGGTCATCAATTCGGGGCAATGGGTATTTGTTCTTCACAGTGACTTTGTTCAACTGCCTGTAGTCAATACATAACCTAAGTGTTCCATCTTTCTTTTTCACAAATAGAACAGGTGCTCCCCATGGGGACACACTTAGCCTAATATATTTCTTTTCCAGCAACTCTTGTAATTGCATTTTCAACTCTAGCAATTCCGGTGTACTCATCTTGTAGGGTGTCTTAGACACTGGTGCCGCTCCTGGCACAAGTTCAATTATAAAGTCAATGTCTCTCTTTGGAGGGAGCCCCGGAATCTCATCAGGAAAAACATCCCTGAATTCTTGCAATATATGATAGTCCTCCAATTTATGAGTTTCATTCCCTGTTGCCGCTAAAATGTGGGCTGCATACAATTGACATCCCTTCCTACCAAACTTCTTTAACTGCATGGCTGAAACTTGTCTAACAGAAGTCACCTTGGGAATGCCTTTTACAACCCTCGGGTTTCCTTCTTCGTCCATGCATTCAAATGTCTTATTGTAGCATTCAAGTTTAACCCTGTGTGCTTCTAACCAATCCATTCCATGAGAATATCATAGGAACCAATTGGAAAAATATTCAGATCTGCATAAGTGAATAGCCCATCCATCTCTAATGGACATTTCTCTACTATTTCACTAACTTTTCTCTTGGTTCCAGTGGCTAGTTGAACTAACCATGATTTACTATGCTTTAATTTCTTGAAAGCACAAATCTCAACAATTCTAGGAGTGACATAACTGTGAGTAGATCCAGGATCAATCAAAATAGAAATAGATTGCTTAGCAATCTTACCTTCAACTTCAACCACAGTTTCAGTGCTGATTGTCCTCGCCACTTGACCCACAGTTTCAGCTCCTTGGATGTTGTGAACTTGATTTGCATTCCCATTCCGATGT
This sequence comes from Larix kaempferi, assembly GCA_027924585.1. Lineage (NCBI taxonomy): Eukaryota > Viridiplantae > Streptophyta > Pinopsida > Pinales > Pinaceae > Larix > Larix kaempferi. Next base: position 27,353,163 of record BSBM01000012.1, read on the forward strand.
GGACAGTTCCTAAGCATGTGGTCTCCTCCACAACCCCAACATTGAAGTGGCTCTCTTGGCTCCTTTGGATCTCTTGGCTTTTCTCCCATCATCCTAGTTGGCTTAGCCACAACCTGTGATGGCTGCCTTTGCTGATTCCGGAATTGAGGAGGCTTGAACCCCTTCTTCCTTTGATCAAACTTTTCGTTTTTCCTATCCTTCCATGCCTTATGGAATTCTAGTTTGCTTCTGTTCTGATCAAAGCAATACTTGGCCTTTCTTATGGCCTCCTCTAGAGTTTGAGGTTCATCAAACTCAATTCTATCTTTATATGACTGGGGCAATCCACTTAGGAAATGCTGAATTTTCACCTTATCATCTTGAATGTACCTGACATACCTCAGCAGCTCCAAGAACTTGTTTGCATATTCTTCCATGGTCGATTGTCCCAATCTCAGCTCATGGAACTCTTTTATCTTATCATCATAGTACCTATCAGAGAGGTACTTCTGCTTGAAGTATTTCTTGAACTGCTTCCACACGATCTTCCTTTCGTTGATCTTCTTCACTTGCCTGGTGTGTTCCCACCATATAGATGCTCTTCCATTCAAGTTGAAGATGGCTACCCTTGCCTTCATATTTCCTGAGTAGTCTTGGACTTGGAAATACTTTCTCATCCCAAGAAGCCAAGCTTCAGCTTCTTGACCAGACTTTACTTCTCCATCAAATGTAGGAGGTTTTGCCTTCTTATATTCCCCATGTGAATTGTTCTTGTAGTGCTTCTTCCTCTTGCTCCTGTGGGATGAAGAACTTGAACCCTCAATGGATTCTTCCGAGTCAGATGATTCATTAGAAGATATTTCTGGAGTATATGTTCTGTCTGTAGAAACTCTTCTTGGGATACTGGCCCTCTTGCGGGAATTCCTCCTAGAACTACTCCCACCCCTTTCTAGGTTTGATGTCTAATGCCCAGAGTTTATTTGCCTTTCGATGTTTGTCAAACTCTGTAGCATGGCTGCATTCAGCTGATTTTGTTCTTCCTGAGCTTTAATCATCCTTTCATTATCTTCTCTACAACTTTGCAATTCCTCCCTTAGGCTTCTCATGGTGGCCGCAATACCTGGAGGGGTCTCTTGATTTCTTCTCCCATTAGATTCTGTTTTAGCATTTTCAACATGTATGTTTTCCCCCATGGCATCTGTCTCAGGTTCATAGGGATCCTGTGCATCATTCATGATGTTCATTTTCTTGGCCCAACCAAGATCCAAAACTTTCCAACTGTATTATCTAGAGTGCTACCCGGCTGTAACTGTGACTCTCTGAAATGTGTTCATTAGCACAATTGTTAGCTGCATTATATTCTCAGAATTCACAAATTACTTCATGAACGTGGGAAAATATTACGTTGACAATTTGTGAAATCATAGAATTCTCTTACAACCAATGACATATGAGGAGAAAAACAAAAAGGGGGTCAAGGGGGCGAAGTTGCGGAACGATTCAGTGAAGTCTTCCGCAGTTGCGGAACGATTCAATGAAGTCTTCCGCAGTTACGGAACGATTCGGCGAAGTCTTCCACAGTTGCGGAACGATTCACGGAATCCTTCTGCAATTTCGGAAGATAATTCCTTCCGCAAATTTCGGAAGAGAATTCCTTCCGCAAATTTCGGAATGATTTCCAAAACTCTTCCGCGTTGCGGAACAATTCGCAGAATCTTTCCGCAGTTTCGGGACAACTTCCCGAATTCTTCCGAAACAAACTTAAACAAAAATTTCAAAAACACTTTTTTTTTTTTTTTTTTGAAATATTCCCTACTTTTAGTGATGACTGCTGCTCATCAGGAGGTGACTTTACCCCTACAAACTATACAACTTAGCCATTTTTTTAGGCCCTATGTTGCGATCTGCTATCTGTGGCGATTAGGAAGGGATCTTCCCTTGTAATTGCTATCAGATTTGGCCCATAGAGGTCCAATGCTGCAACCAGCAGCTTTGATACCATTCTGTCACGTCCCCTCCCATCATACCAGCATGATGGAAAGGACGTGGTGCTAAACTAGGTAATTAGCCCCATGAACTTCTATCTAAGCATTCACATAAAAGACATATGGAAGTGTACAATTATAAGAATACATAGCAGAATTGATTTCAATTACACATCCATCATTCATTCAAGATATTCATCAAATAACAATTGCAAGATTAACACAAGAGAATACTTATCTTGACAAAGTAGTCCCAAGCAACTGGCTATGCAACTGCAACGTTCCACCCAACCATAGGCCAGTTGTGCTTATCAACCTCTTGATACAACTACCACCCCCGAGTTGGGCATGATCTCTACAAGGAACCAGGGAACAACAGACTCACACATAGCCAAGCATACACCAAGATGAGCCAAGCCAATCTGCAATTGGGTTTATCAGGCTGCTAGGACATGGAAGGGAAGAATTGCTAAGCTAGTATGCTCAACCACAGAGCTATGGATACCCCTCCCATATCTATTCAGCTTGGCACTCACAATGCCTAAACACCCAACACAAGGAAGTATTCTCTTCACTGCCACACAGTCCCTCAAGCCATACCTTCCTTTCTAGTGCTCTCAGGGTGTGCATAGAAAAGTAGCCAAAGCCCTCTTGATCTTCTTGAGAGGTTACTCCCTCTACTAGGTTTATCAAGCCAATTCTGTCCACTACCAGTCCAAGGTTCTTGCTCACAGGTTCAAAACAAACAAGGATGCACATAACAACAAAACTGCACTTGCTGAGCATGAGAAAAACGTTTCAACAATGGGATGCATGAGGTGGGGTTTGCTAAGCTTCAGAAAAACATGGGAAGATCGAAAACGTATTGGAAACTGGGAAAACTCGACTAGGAGAGCAACCCATTCCAGAAAAATGCCCCCAGGGAAAAAACGACCTCTCCCTCAGTCCCAAATCGCGTCCCTCCTTCCCTAGCTGCTGCACACTATCAGAAACGAGTTCCTGGGCATGGAAAACGTAGGGTTATGGTGAAAAACATGAGGATAAATTCCAGTGAGCTCAGTCTGCATGAGAGATGAAAGACTCCTTGTTTAGAATGTCTTTGGGCACCATTTCGTGGGTGTTTTCTTGCCCAAGGAGACAAAACATGATTTCCCAAGTTGATGGCTTGCCCATACATGAAAATGGTTGCCATACTTCTTCATTCCCAAGGCATTAACTACCTCAACCAACTCTTGGAAGAATTAAATGATTGGGTCCATAGCCCAAAATGGGTAGTTGGTGGTTTATGGGTTTTCTCATTGACACATGGATTAACACCATTGGCTCAAGGGTTTGAATCATTTCCCTCCCTATTCCTTGTAGAATCATGCTCCGATCTCTTTGTTGCATTGCATAGCTAGTTGTGGGTATTTTTCATTAAAATTCGTATTTACATGATGTCTTATTTACATCGTTCCCATCTAGCACAAGAACCATAGGCATCTATTTCTTTAGTTGCCGATACATAAAACGCTAAATCAATGGTGGGGCCTTGGCCTTGAGCTCCTCACCATGATTAAGTAACAATATTTACATCATTTACGATTTAATGAGAAGGGGGTCAAAATGGGGAATGGACAACATGGCCCCCACAATACCCTACTCACACTACACAAGGATGATGCCCCTTTTCCTGTTACATAGCTCCTCAGGCCCATCCATCTCTTCTAGTGTCCTTCAGTGTGAGCATAGAAATGTTACCACTGACCATACAGTCCTCTCGAGCACCCTTCTTAACTTTGCCTCTTATGTGCAACACCAGAGTGCATCTGTGTAAGCCGATAGCACAAGAAGGATAAGCAGGCTCATCAGTGTTGCTGTTCAATTTTGTAACCATAATCCCTATCATTCACTATCAAGTATTGAAACAACAGGAATGCGTCCATTCCCTTAGGGTGTAGTCAATATTGAAAACCCTATCATGACCTAGCACCAGAAAAGGTGTGCATCCCCTTTCCGATGTGCGCCATGTAGGCCCTAATCATACTCAAGTAGTCTACAATGATATAAATAAGATAGAGCATGCTCTGCATATTAACCCTAATAATTTAGACATGCATGTTCTTGTCTAGGGTCACAGAATACTCATTCATTTTGCAGATGTATCTCACATGCTTTTTGGGCATAGCTTTACCATCTCACTCTCATGGTTTACCAACATGCGGTTTAGGTGAGATATTGTCAATGGCATTTCACCCGAAACCCATTTCCAAAGCATGGGGTCTCTCCCATCTAGTTTGGCTTTTGCAGGCCATCATTCCTGGTCTTCCTACAATGTGTCTTCCTGGCACATTTATCAAATAGCCAAACAGTTAGCAGCATTTAGCAATAATCTTCAAGTATGATTGTTCCTCAACCAATCATTAGCATTAATAATTAATTCAACATGAATTTGAAACTCTGTCTCCTATAGAAATTGATTTGTTTAACCATGAGGTCATCCTCATATTGTTTGGCTCTTGTAAGTGGTATCACTCTGTCAATTATGGTTTTACACTTATTACCATACATGAACATCCACCTACAACATGTCCTCCTAACACAATTTATATAAGCCAAACAATGATTAGCAATTATAAGCAAATTCTCAAATATGAAATCTACAAATTTGTTTTCCTACAGAAATTAGATTTGCAATCATGAGATTATTCTCATAAATTTAAACCATAAAATTTTCAGATTTGTTTCATGCATACTTTACAACCATGAGAACCTTCTCATAGCCTTTGGCTTCTGCACATGGTAGATCCTGGTCTTTACTATAGACTTATCCTCATTGCCATACGTAAGACTTTTCTACCTTAAAGCTGAAACTTCAATCAGCCAAACACGTTATGAGTATCTAAGCATATAATCCTTTCATTGCCACAACAGTCACTGAAGTGATCTCAGAATTATGACACTCAATAATTCAAACACCATGAACTATTAACATTTGAAATGCAATGAAATATATGCATTCGTATATATGCATCATTGTCACAATAACATTGCAAGACACAGTCACATTATCAATGCAATTTAAATAAACAGTAAATACTCATTACTTCACATTCCATGCAATTCTGTCCTTCCAACAGAGCACTCTGGTAGCCCATCACATGTCTACCTTCTTCATGCAATAATTCTCCCACACCTCACCATACTCGGTAGGTTAACGTTTTCATTCGGGCTCTCAATACCACATGCAAACAATTCAACATAGTTTAAACATAGTGAAGGTATCTCACCAAATCCTCTTTCAACATTCATGCAATTAAGCACAATGAACCATTACCTGCATGGCTGTTATTAACATCGCTTCATGTTACCTGATCTATTGGCCTCTTACCAAGTCTACTCAATCCTTTTTCCAACATCATGATCACGGATTTGTTGCACCATCCTTTCTTCATAAGGTCGTTGGTCATGTGCAACAACGTCATCAACCTCTTTAGCCATGCTTTAGTTGCCTTTAGTCCTATAACCAATGCGAACACAACTGATTATTAGAAACCACAATCATTATAGTGTTCATTGCATATGTAAAACCTTGCAAAACATTTTCACATGCACTGTGCAATGTTTATTGATATGCCATCTAGTGCATATTCATCTATGTAATCCTTTGCATTTTTAACATTCTTATGCCATAGTTTATATGCATCACAATTTCATAATTATAAATATGATAGTAAAACAGGGTTTAAGGAATTCTCCCTTTCCAATCCCTCATCGTAACATGGAGTTCCTCCTCCATATTATAGCTGATCCTTTTCTTGGCTTTCCTACCAAGAATATGAGCAACCATTAGATATGATCTTCTCATGAATTAGAAATTCAACATATACATACGTGTAATCATTCATTCCTGATATTTTCCAAATATGCAATTCTTATGCTATAAACAGAAATAGTTTAAGGTGAGGAATTTCCCTTTCCTCCTCCATAATGGATATTACAACCCATTACTATCACTGAGATTCCACGACCCCTTCTATGCAATTCCTGCTTCTCGTCCCAAGCATAGAGAATGCATTTCATACTTTCAACGACTATCTCCAGGGAACGACGGGGGTCAAGCGCGCACGAGTTCAAAGATATTTTTCCATTTTTGGGCACCTAAAATTCACTGAAAAACTGTTGTATTTTCCCATGTTTTCGGCGAACTTAGCATCTTCTTCCCAAACCGTGTTGCAGCCAGTAAGGCTAAAATTACCGCCTGCGTCGCAAATTTTAGGGCTAAAATCGCCGCCTGCATCGCAAATTTTAGGATAAAATCGCCACCCACATCACAAACTTTAGGTCTAAAGTCACCGCTTGCGTCGCAGATTTTATGGATAAAATTGCCGCCTGTGTCGCAACTTTTGCAAAATTTCTCCGAAGCGCGTCGCTGGAACTAAGCTTAACTCGCCGATTGTGTCGCGCTGATTTAGCTTAAAAAGTGTTGCTGTGTCGCAAAAGATAAGGCTAAAATTAGTCTAACTTTCGCTGCTGTGCGTGAAGAAAGTTAGCCTAACTTTCACCATCGCCATAGCCCTTACGCAAAATTTTGAAAAAAAAATTCTATCTTTCGGCGTTGAATTAACAACTTATTTGCCGACTGTGTCGCAAAAGATAACCTTAACTTATGCGCTCGCAAGCCTTCATCGTTGCAACCGTGTCATAGGTTTTAAGGCTAAAATCGTCGCCGCGCGCAAGCCTCCATCGCAAGTTTTAAGCCTAAAATTTCCGCTGCGTGCAAATTTTAAGCTTAGATCTGTCGCCAGTGTCATAGAATTTAACATTGCTTTCGCCACGCGTGCCACGCGCATTGCAGTTTTTAAAGTTAAAATTGTCGCCGCTGCGCGCAAAACTTTTAGTTAATTCTGTCGCCACAGCCTTTAACAGAACTCATAAATACTTAGAAAAATTTTGCAAATTTTCAAAGAAAGTTAGAATTTTTTTCTGGAAATATTTGCTTCATTTCTTTACAGAGGTAAGCCTCTTAGAGATCATACTCGCATATAATAGAACAATAACAGGATGAAATAAATTGCACTTCTTCATGTCAAAATAAAACAACATAATAATATAATTATAGCAAGAGGTTGCGCCTCCTTTCTCCTCTTCATGGGGCAATCAACAAATGCAAAAATAGAATGCTACTACATTAGAAACAATGTAAGAAAGCTTTCAACCTGAAAAAAGGATTTTCTCCCTCCTTCCTCACTTTCATAAGATGAAATCAATGCAAGCAGTTTTGCAAAAATCCCCAAAACAGTCATGGGAATGATTTCCCATTCTAATGAATAAAAGCCATGATATCTTCAGGTTTCTTTAATGCATTTTAATTCCAAATACAAAATACATGCACACACAATGATTTATATTTCTATGAAGGGCCCAACAGCCATAGTGTTGAACTATAAGCTCTGATACCAACTGTCACGTACCTACCAATCCATCCAAGGAAAGGGAGGGAACATGATACCAATCTATGGGGTTTTTCATAATTACTAAGCCCATTCATTAGATTCATACAATTAAAAACCCATGTGTGCATATGTAAATTCAACAAACATGCACAGCAGAGATAAACTCATCCACACACATAATTTCATATGTATTCAATATGTCAAAAACAGTCATTTAATTTAAACACTGTAGAGGCAAAACACATAAATGGAAAACACTTATCTTTGTCGTGCAATTGTCCCACACAACTAGCTATGTCGTTGCAACGTTCCTCCCAACCGTAGGTCTCTTCCTAGCCCATATTATTTCAACACTCAGAGACCACCCCCGAGTCGGGCATGATATCTACAAGGAAACGGGGATTTCAAGCTCATACACAGCCAAATAATCATTTGCATTTAAGCCAAGCAAGTCCACAGCTAGGTTTATCAGGCTAAATATGAACCCTCTTCATTTGTGGATGCTTCCACTCAAGGTCTTGCCAAAACAATGGAAACCCATTTCAACCCCAACAATCTTAACACATAGCAACTCAAAACTGAGCATGGATACTCATAACATCAAAAATCACAATTTCTAGCATGAAGAAAAAATGTTTTTTACAGTGGGATGCCCAAGTGGGGTTTTCGTTAGTTTCAGAAAAATGTGGGAAACCAAAAACGAAAATGGAATATGGGGAACAACCCTAGGAGAGCAAGTCGTTCTCAGAAAAACAATTATGGGCATTCAAGGACCAAAAACGGCCTTCACACAGTCATTATCTGGCAGCAAGGAACCAAAACGAATTTTGGGCAAAACTGTGACAGGTTGGCACTCGAAATTGACATATACTCAGTCACACAGTTGATGAAACATTCAAAAATGATTTTCTGAGGTAGGAGATAACTGTTGGGTTCACAAAAACAATTTTTCCACAAATGAAACCAAATCTGGAAATTCAAAAACGTTTTTACAACAATAATGGAAACATCAATCTATCAAACTTATCTATTGAGCTTCCCAATGGATTTTCTTCTTTCCCCATAGTCCAGCCATCACAAAAACGCGATTCCTAGCTTGAAAACCAGTGAATTTACAACGTACTCCATGAGAGAAACGCCCAGCAAGCACCAAAAACCTGAGAGAGTGAAGTCTGATCATGAATAATCGCTTGGGAAGGAAATTCGTGGGTGTTTTCTTTCCCAGGAAGGAGAAACATGATTTTCCATGAGGGTGGCTTTCCCATACTCGAATTTGGACGCCATACCTACCCAATCCCCAAGGCATTAACTACTTCACCCAACTCTTGGGAGAAATGAATGGTTGGGTACAGAAGTCAACAGGGGTAGTTGAGGGTTTGATTGGTACTCTCATTGACACTTGGCTTTACCTGATTGGCTCCAAGGGTTTGAATATTTCCCTCACAATTACTTGTAATATAATGCCCCCATCTCCCGTTGAATTGCATAGCTAGTTGTGGGTATTTTATTAAATGCATATTTACAAGATATTTGAAATTCCAATGTGCCTGGCTAGCACGTAAAGCATATGCATCAATAAATCGATGGTAGGGCCTTGGTCTTGAGCTCCTCACCATGATTTTATAACAATATTACATCATTTACATTTTAATGCAATGGGGTCAAGATGGGGATGTGACAGGTATATTGTACTGATTTCATGTTTCTTTGACAATAAAAAGGTCAAAATACCATTCCTGTCCCAAATTGAATGTCTACTAGATTGCATATTCATTTGGCTTAATATCTGATTATATTTGATGCTAAATTACTTCTTGATTTCATCATATTTATATATAGTCAAGATACATTGAGGAAGGTATCTTTTCTGTTGTAGGTTCATCAAGCGGGAGATCAAGTGAAAGCTAAGACAAGCTGTCGGTTAAAGCTATGTCTTTCGATACCCCGATCTCTTTCATTTGTAAGAACTAGTTGTAATGCAATTACTGTATTTACCTGTCAACGCTGCCCAGTTGGTAGTGTCCATCTCCTCACTATAGTGTAAAATTCCCTAACAATGGACTGGCGACTCCACTGGGGAGTAATCGTTAGTTTTCTTTTTTTCTCTAGGAGACTTAGTTTAGGGTTTCTTCCAATCCCTGTTTCACTTTTTTATTCTTTGAGAAGTCTTATAGGTCTGAGTTACCTATTCCTTACTGCTTGATTCATCTTAGTCCACTGCTGCAAAGCTTGTTTCTGTCCTTTTGTGACATGTGCGTTGGTCTTCCGTACTAATAGTAGTGCCTACCACATGATGATCGCTGCTTTATACACTACACAATAGCACATATGTCCTAGTGTGTGCTAGTTTCTGCACTACACAGTACATTTTCATGTAGTGTCCAGTTCGCTATTAGGGTTTTTTTTCCAGTGGTTTTCTTCCACTTCCATCCTGTTGCTTTGCCTCCTTGATTGACCCCTGAGACTTCTATGTCTCTTTTGAGTCTTTTTTACCTCTCTTGAGTCTTTTAATTTGATTTTGCTTGCTTGTGTACTGAGTTAAGTGTCTTTACTGCTTTCTAGCCCTTTTTGAAGTTCGTGCACTATTCTCTTTTTGACATAGTTGCATGCTTTCACCCTAGTTGCTCATTGTAGTTATAAAAACCTGCATCCCTGCGTTTGTTGTTTGTAGAAACATTAGCACACTTTCACTTCATCTTATCCTTTCCATTAGGGTTTGACCTTTAATTTTGAGTCCTTAGGGTTTCTTTCAAAAGGTTGCTTGGTTTAGATACTTCCTGATTGCTTTTTCAGTTTCAGTCCAAGTAAGTCAAAGCCTTCTAGTTAGCCTTCTTTTGAGTTCGTGTGTTTAGTAAGATCATTCTTGGTTCACTTGCTTACTTTTTGATTGGCTTAGTGTTTTCTTAGGTTTTTGATGCTTAGGAGCAACCTATTTAGGTCTTCCTTTCCATTACAAGTGTCTCTTTTCCCTGCTTTTTTTTCACTTTGTTTCCAAGCCTCAAGTTTTTTCTTTTGCAAAAGACTTGGTAAGTCAAGTCTTCATCGAGTCTTTTGATTCATTTGCTTGAGCCATTTGAGTGTTTGTTTTACTCACACTTTACATTTAGGTCTTACTTGCTTTTGTACAAGTTCTCTTTCCCTTGCAATTATCATAAAAGAAAAAAAAATGTTCAAGTAGCTTAGTAGTAAGGTCTTTCATTATTTTCAAGTGGCATAGTTTGCTTTGAAATATTAAAAGAAAAATACAAAAAGAAGTTTTATTTTAGGATTGCCTAGTTTTTTATTTTTGGAAGAATATAAACAGAAAGAGAAAAAGTTTTTGTGAATTTGAAAGCATTACTTTACATGCACTTTACTTTCATACAAACCATTCCACACACCACACTACAACCCTTGAGTAACAAGCAATCCTTCAAAAGAAATATTAATAAAATTTATGAGCAACATTTTTATTTTTAGGTATACACATCATCAACTAGCTTAGGCTAGAGTTTTGGACTTAAATCACCTTAAACGATCTGAAACTGGCTTCATTACTCAACAATTGTAGTACAACTTTCTATTAGGTAAATCCATCTCTATCAAATAGTCCTAGGATGCTCTACTCAAACCAGAGTCAAGAACGAGCCTGTGGGAGATTGGAATTGTTGAGGATATCCCCTCACTTTCCTCTCAACCATAAACCAGAGTTGACTCGCGTACAGGGGTCCTTTCGAACTTTGGGCTTTGCTACCCTGCCCATGCATTTCGACTAGGCTTACGACTATCCCCCAGGTCATTTCGTACTGATGGCAGCCTTAATATCATACTTTTAGGGCTCTACACAGGTAGAGTGGGAGGTTATTCCCACTTAACCTAAGACAGACGTGGAAGGTAATCCTTTGGCAGTAATCCCGGGAGGGCGGTTTGGTGATTCAAATGCTTGCACCCAGTGGACCTTCAGAGGACACCACGTAATTGACCATCGATACTCTGTTAGTATGTTCTCAGCCCTAATCATCCCAAACTTGCTTCTGAGAGTATTTGCCATTGTTTGTCTGGTTTGATTACCTAGGACCTTTTTTAGTGGTGTGCTCTTTGTGCCACTTGTTTTTTCTTTTTGGCCTTAGATATTTTTGGCCCGTTGAATCGGAAACTATGGATAGCATCCCCATGGGAACCAATCAAGGGACCCCTGTTCAAGGGGCTCCTTGTGCTTTTTGATTCATTGGGAACATTGGTACTCCCTTAGTGGCTACCTTGAATCTTCTAGGGTTCACTATAGGGCTATCGGTTTGGTTGTTTTCCACTCCGAATGCCTTGCATGCTCTTGATGCTAATCAAGTAAACACTTCACATCAAGAGCAACAGAACCCTATGCTTGCTTTGCCAGTAGAAACTTCTCCTCCTCCTTCTACCTCATGTGGTGAAAGTAGTAATACTAGTAACCAACAGTCTAAAAGGAATAGACGGAGAAAGAATAAGAAGAAGATTCCAAAGCAAGGGGGCAGTCACCCATCCTCTGGAAGTTATGTTGGGGGAACCCACCCAACCTCTGGTGTTCATGTTGGGATAACTCACTCAGTCACTGTAAATCATACTAAACCCACCCACCCAGCCTCTGAATGTCATGCTAGGGGAACCCACCCAGCCTCTGAAGGTCATGCTGGGGGCACCTACCCAGCCTCTAGATGTCATTCTGGGAGCAAACTTTCAGTCACTGCAAATCATACTAGAAGTACATCTTCAACCAGTGATGGTCATGTTGAGGACACGTCATTGATCACTGCAAGTCATATTAATGACAAGTCACCAGTTCCTATGAGTCATACTGGAGACGCTGAATCGGCCACTGCAAGTCATGCTGAGAATGTTGACATTGTCAACAAACCTAATAAAGAGAAGCTTAAGTTCCCTTGTAAGTTTTGCGAGGGAGATTACCTGACCTATTTGTGCCTATACTTCCAGAAGTGCAAAGAGTGTGGTCCATAGTTCAAAAGTCTTCTGCTTATAAGAAACCAGCCACTGCAAGTCATGCTGGGGGTAAGCTGTCAGCCAATGCTTGTCATGCTAAAAGTACTGTTGTTGTTAAGGAGTCTAAGCTTATAGGACACAAGCCAAAGTTTCCTTGTAAACTTTGTAAGGGAGATCACCTTACTCACCTGTGCCCTGCTATTCCAAAGGTACGGAGAGTGTGGTCCATGTCTGAAGGATCCTCTGCTCCTAAGTTGTCTATATATTCCCAACAGCTTGATCAACCTTTGGTTGATGAAGTGGTTGAACCAATGCAATCTTTGGTCAAACCCACTCTTCCTTCGGAAAGTGAAGAGATCGAATCGATGCAATCTTCGACCGATCCCATTAGTCCTTCAGAGACTGATACACCTATCTCTGAAGTCTTTGGCATTACTAGCTTAGATGTTTATAAAATGGAGGGCACTTCATCTATGCCAAGTGAACCCCTACCAAGGTTTGGGATCATTTCCTTTGATTGGAATAGTCTAACTGGGCCTTTCCTTCATTCTGCTACACCTTTCTAGATAAAAATTGATATCAGCAACCATGCAGTTCATCGATGTATTGTAGATGAAGGAACCTATGTTAGTATCTTATCCCCTTATGCTTTGAGAGATTTAGGTTTCCCTAACCTTGTTACATCTGTTAATTGGCCGTTGACCTTCGACAGAAGACCTAGTGAACCATTAGGATTATTCCCTCAAGTACCCGTTACTTTGGGTGGAAAATAGTCTTAGTTCATTTTATGGTTTTAGAGGACGCTATGGATTTTGATATGATCCTTTGGCGTGATTATGTGTATGCTATGCAGGATGTGGTGTCTACACTCTTTCGTGTGATGCATTTTCCTCACAATGAAAGCATTATCACTATCGATCAGCTTACATTTGTTGATCCCTCTTATTACCCTACTATAGAAGAAGTATATCCCTCACCAGTAGGCCCTACCATGTCACAATCAAATTATGTGGCATATTGTTCCTTGAGTCCAATTGCTACTAAGAAGAAGCCTCTGAATTCATGCTTACCTTCTAGGGACTGGGTCTCGAAAATTGACCAGGTGATGACTCCATTTGAATGTTTAGATATGTGTTCCATCTGGGATAATATACTTCTCTCTGATGAAGTTTTCCTAGAGTCTATAATGTAGTCTGCCATTCATTTGGACATTGATCCACCTACGAGTATTCTTCAATGTCACCTACCCAAATTTGGAGACTATTTATTTTTATTAAAAAGTTTTGTAACTATGACCAAATCTGGTCAAGGATGATTGTAATGACTTATTATTATTATTTAATAAATTAAACAAGAGACAAACACCCAAGGGAACTGTTAAATGAGTGTTCACTGATCCACTATAAGGAATGAAAGCTGTTAGAAGGCATGGGACAGATGGCAGCATTTGCACTCCACCACTAGCTGTTGGTTATGGGACAACTACCCTTAAATTTGTGGCATTATCCCCTAGGTTTCATTGTTTCCCACAAAGGAATCGCTGTCGACCCCCTCAAAGTTCAAGCCATATTAGACCTTCCCACACCACGCATGCTCCGGCAGTTACAGAGCTTACAAGGGAAATCTAATTTCCTCCGCTGCTTCCTTCCTTATTATGCCACCATAGTTTATGGTTTCTTACATCTGCTTCGTACTCACATACCCTTTGTTTGGGATGACCAGGCGCAAGCTGCATTTGAAGCCCTTAAAAAAGCTCTCACGCAAGCCCCTTTCATCTCCCCACCAAATTTCTCTCAGGACTTCATCCTTTATGTCTCGACATCCGACCACACCATGTCAGGGGTCCTTGTTCAAGAATATGCTGCTCGCCAGGAGCATGTTGTTTATTACATCAGCCAAACCTTTTCTGGACCACCCCTACGATACCCATATGAGGAAAGGATGGCCCTTTCCGTCGTCGTTTCCATACATAAATTGTGACACTACATCCTCCTAAGTCATACTACCGTTGTCGCCGACTCCAACCCCATGATCTACCTCTTGAATCGTCGCCTCCTGCAAGGCCACGTCGCTAAATGGGTAATTATCCTACAAGAATACGACCTGACTTTCACAACTATGAAAAGTAATAAATCCCTTGCACTTACCCAGCTCATAAACGACCTCCCATCCCTTTTTTCCTCCCCGCCAATCCCCGATGAGTTACCAGACAATCATTTGTTCATCATCTCGTCGGATGACCCATGGTATGGTGACATTTTGATATACCTTCGCACACAAAAGTTTCACCCCGATATCGATCATGATGGACGCTGCTGTATCTGTCACCATGCCTCTCAGTACCTCCTTCTAGGTGATGTCCTATACCAACGTGGTGCCGACACTATCCTCTGCTGTTGTCTCACACGAGAGGAGGCTGAGCAAGTCCTCAATGAATGTCATAGTGGTGCCTACGGTGGACATTTTTCTGGGATGGCCATAGCCCAGAAGGTAATCCATGCCGGATATTTCTAGCCCATGTTCTTCACTGACTGCATCACTACAGTCAAGCATTGCCATAATTGCCAACTCTTTTCCCCGAAGGCACAGACACCACCCACCCTGCTCCATCCAGTCGTTACCATCGGTCACTTTTGTAAATGTGCCATCGACTTTATGGAGTGTAAACCCTCATCCTCCAATGGCCATAAATACATCATCGTCGCCGTCGACTACTTCACCAAATGGGCTTAAGCCATGCCTACCTTCAACTGTAAAGCTGACACTGTTGCCCGTTTATTTTTTAACCATGTCATTACATGATTCGGGGTCCCAAAACAGCTTGTCTCGGACCATGGTTCACATTTTGAAGATGCCATTTGGCACGAGTTTTCAACTCTCCTTAAGTTCAAACATCAGTATGCCTCTGCTTACTACCCCCAAGGGAATGACCAAGTTGAGGCCATTAACAAAATTTTGAAAACAATCCTCCAACCCACTCTTGATCGACATAAGTCCAATTGGCATCGCATGCTTTTCCCCGCATTATGGGCCTACCGTACATCAACAAAGACCGCCACCAGTTTCACCCCTTTTCACTTAGTTCACGGTGTTGAATCTTTCCTCCCCTTCGAGTGTCAGATCCCCGCCCTACACATCACTATTGAACTTCTCCTCGACACCTCCCCACTTGAACAACGTCTGCTGTTATTAGAACAAGATGATGAAGAACGTCGCGCAGCCCTCCAAACAATTGAGGCTGCCAAGAACTGTTCCAAAGCTGGTTACAAAAAACATGTCCACCCACAAGCTTTCCGTGAAGGAGATCTAGTCCTCGTTTACGACCAAGCACATGACAAGACAGATAAAGGGAAGTTTGAATCCATGTGGCAAGGCCCTTACATAGTGCATACCTACCTTGGACATGGGGGATATATTCTAAATGACTCAGAATGCCACCCCATGCGCAACCCCCGTAATGGGTTGTATTTTAAATGCTTTTATCCTTAACAATCCAACGAACCCGCTGGTCCGTCATGTACAGTTTGATTTCTTCTTGTTTTCCATTTTTTTCCCGCAACTTTACATTCCTCGTTTTCCTGCATGATCACAGATGGACCATCTTCCACCTTATTACGTTGGCTTCGTCGATGGAGCAAGCCGTTGGTCTCCAAACCCGGCCTCTACAGCTTGGGTCTTATATTCCCCTTCACATGAGTTGATTCACCTTGACGGAATGTGCATAGGCGTTGCTACCAATAAACAGGGTGAGTACGATGTTGTGACCAGTCTCCTGACTGCTTCCCTTCATATGGGTATACGTCACCTTCATGTGTTCCTTGACTTTCGGTTGCTTGTCTCCCAGCTCAACAACTGCTATCAGGTGCGTGATCCTTGCCACTTTAGAAATTTCCTGTGCACAAAACAACTAAGCCGACAGTTTGAATCCATAACATTCACTCATGTCCCAAGAGCTCAAAATAGTGTCGCAGATCAAATGGCTAACAACATCCTCGACTGACATATCAATCACACCATGTAAATCATCCATCATGCAACACATACAAAACATAAAAATCCCAAAAAGAATGCATCTACAACAAAGGGCATCCATGTGCCTATCATAACAAATAATTTGCATCCACGTGCAATAAACAACACAAAACAATACAGGTGCATCCATGTGTGTACAAAAATAATCACCGCCAAAATGCATCTATGTGCATATCTATATAAATATATCATCATCATGAGTGTCCCAGCACTCAGATATACAAAAAATATACATCGAGGAGCCTCAACAGTGTCCCTATCATAAAATACATGCCATATATACAAAAAATCCTGAATGCCCATATGCATCGGAGTCCCCAACACTCCCTAATGAGAGTCATATCCCCCATCCGAACCATCATCACTCTCCCTCGCAGCCATCTCTGTTGCAAAATCATCTTCTCCTCTAGCTCCTCCTCTAGATCCTCCTCTGGATCCTCCTCTGGATCCTCCTCATCCCCCTGTCAATCTTGACCCCTCCTCTCCTCGGCCAATACTGCCACCCGAATTAGAATCGCCCGCCAATCCCGTGGAGCCTTGTGACAGGCCTCGACCACCTCCTGATCAAGCTCTTACCATCCCTCATCGGAGACCCCAACCAGTAGTCAGTCGAAGGTACTTGCGAGGACTCCAAAGTCCCATCCACATCCCATCATCCCACATCCCCCCGGTATGGCAAGGCTGGCAATGCTATGTGCCCCCTACGCTCCCTATGCCCTGGCAGTGGTTGCGATTCGACATCTGCATCAAACCAAATCGCAAATGGTTAGCATCATCATATATCTCTAACCTCAAAACATTCAATATGAAACAATCAAGAGACTAGATACATACCATCTGGACCCCAAACTTGTCATGGGGGTCGTGGAGCCTTCGGATCTCGCCGGTAGTCCATCTCGCGATAGGAGTAGTCATAAAAAACCATCGGCATCTCTAGCCACTGCAAATAGATCTCCCGCATAAAATATCGCCCCACCTCTCCACCACCACGTCGGCACATCATCTGAAGAAAGCACACAAAAATGACCCATAACAGAACCCCTTTCCAGCTACCTTCACCTTGCTCAGCTGCCGCTGAACACAGGTGAGGAATATATGGCCCCAAGCAAAGAAGGTGCCCTATAATACCCGCTCTACCAACTGCATCTGTCCTCCTGACACCTGGTTGGGCCCCTGTAACCCCAACACTCGGACCACACATGCTACGATCGCCTGAACTCATGGCTCCTCTAAGTCACAAACCAAGAGTGCATTCTTATGCACTCTTGCCATAGGGAAGCAGTACCGATCCAGAATCTCCTCCATGTCCACATCCGTGGACACCCGTGGCTGGGTATCCACCACCCTACCAAAACAAGGCAGTCCCATCAAAAAGTACACATCTACCAGGGTGAGCTCCAGTCTCTCCCCCTGCACCATGAAGGCCTGCATATCGAGCTCCCAGAAGCCCACAAACCTGTTCAGCAGCAGTACTACTGAACACATAAGCGGCACTTGTGTAAACTTCAATAGCCCGCACAACCCCAAAGTCCCCCAGACATGCCGATCATCCCGTATGTACTCCATCAGATCGTCAAGTATCTCTCGCTCTCACCATAGTACTCTCGGCATCCTGTCAATCCCACAATGAAAACTCATCAGAACATCATCACATAAATCATCATCCCCCCTGGTATGACTCCACAATCCCGATCTAGATTGCGGTTGTGGGGTCCAATGTCGCGATCCCAAATCGCAGCTTTTGGGACTACAGCCGCGATTGCAGATCGTGCCTCTCGGGGCCACAGTCGCGATCTCAGATCATGCCTGTGGGGGCCACAGTCGCGATCTCAGATTGAGGTTGTCCATGCCACAGTCGCGGTCACAGATTGCGGCTATCCAGGCCATAGTCGCAATCTCAGATCACGGCTGTGGAGACCACAACCGTGATCCATGACCATAGCCATCGCCCTGAAACCCACGATCCACACCCCTAGTGGACCATACCACGCCCCCTGAGGACCCACTACCCACCCGAATCAAGAAAACATTAAAGGTAGAAGTTCAGTGAAATACCTGCAACTCACAGAAATAAAATCGACTGGTTGGATCGCCCAGAAATGCCAAATCCGCTCTGTCCCACCACACTCTCTTGTCAGAGTCAATCGTACAAATGACACTTGGCATTATGGGTCCACTTACTATTTATAGCCACTTGAATTTTTCTTGATTCGGCCATTTTGGACCCATACGGGGTCCATTTTCCAAACCGTTTCCACCACTAAAATCAGAACGACGAGACCTTCAGAATGGTCGACTTGATTACTCATTTTCTCTAGCCCCCTTTTTTGGAATTTTTTCCACGCACCTCGCCATATCGATTTGCATGCCACATCGGCCGTTGTCAGTTTTTAGCATTCCTTATACCATCGGATTCAGTTTTTCGAGCTCGTGATGATGCTTGATATCATTTTTCACTCTCACCCCTAGATGTTTCGTGCATTTTTTACCAGCCCCTAGTTGTCTCGATTTATGCGCCACCTCGACCGTCATCCATTTTTGACATTTTTTATATCACCGGATCCAGTTTTTCGCACTCGTGATGATGCTTGGGATCATTTCTCGCTGTCACAGTCACCCCTTTTTTGAAATTTTGTTTGTCCACCGTGCAACCAGGGTCTACGAGCCACATCGGCCACCATCACTTTACACTTACCTTGACACTGTAAGCATATCCATGAAGTTTCCACCCCCTTCATACTGCAGTAATTTCGTTATTTTTCCACCATTCACCATGCCGCAAGGAGGCACCACCACTATTCCCCCCCAACCCTCATTTTTGGTTCTTGTCGATGTCCCTTGACTGAACACTCCCTCCTTGCTTGACCATTCCTTTTGTTTGGTATAATTTTATCCCTTTTTTGGGCCAGACAAGTCCTTTACGAAAAAGGCACTTAGGGAGTTTCTGTTAAGCTCTTTTCTAACTCCTAAAAGAATGAAAAGATCACCGAGCAATCTTGCTTCCTTTCATGCTCATTAAAGTACCTGAAAGGGTGTCTATCTAGTATAATATTGACCCTTTTCTGGACTTGGTAGACTAGTTATGAAAAAGGAATACTCTAGCCACACTAGCTAGAAGAGTTCTCCATTGCATCCTTTTATTATTTTTTGGGCCTTGGAGACTAACACACGAAAAAGAACCCCCCTGAAGTCTTCTTATTGCTTTCAAACTCTCTAAAATTGAAAACAACCACAAGCATACACTGTCCTGGGCTCGTACAAATCCAAACAACGGTACCATTCCATTATTTAAGAGTCTTCTTATCACTTTAAGATTCCTTAAAATTGAAAGCAATCACGAGCATGAACTATCCTGGGCTCGTATAAATTCACATGACAGTACCATTATGAGCACACCTCTATCCCTTCTTCCAGCTCCTTAAACCATGAAGAAGACCCCACCGGTGTCTCTCGGCACTATGATCACTCATCTTGGCAACACCCACAATAAGGTTTCCTTTGTTTAGAGTATTCTACGATATACCATCCTTTGAGTCTCATGTCATCCTACATCGACTTGAGTATCCCTCCTTACAGTCACAATCCCTGGTCCTTTGAAAGCTATGATCCCCTTCCCCCAAGCCAGTGTCCTATGCTACCCAACCACCTCCGCCATCATACTCTAAACAAAGGAAGTTTGATTCCCCCCACCCAACAACGCATGTTTCCTACCCTCCCAGTACATCAGTTACATACGCAGTCCTATCATCTCTTATTTATCCACGTCGTGCTCCTATCAAGGAAACATCATTTCCTTGCTAGTTGCAGGTCTCCCTCTGTCGATGCTATCCCATCTATTCTAGAGGATAGACCTAGAGGTCCCTGCGTCTTGGACTCATCACCATCTGTGGTGAGTGCCTACAGACCATTTTGAGTGGAGTCCTCAGTACCTCTCCGAATGGTTGTTTCTCACGTACTCCTCATCAACACCTTGATTGCACTGCTGAGATTCGTGCAGGTTATACATCCCTTCAGTTATTGGTCAAAGACCCCAGACTCCCCTCGACTCTAGCACATTCGTGAGTCACTTTGGAACACCCAGTTATATGTTCCCGTGGATATTCGGGTTGCATTGGTGACAGTATTCGAAATCCATCCACTCATATGCTTCCTTGAGTACCCCGTATAGCTACAGTCCAGTGTACCATTGAGGGTATGATTCCCCATCATTATGATCCACCAGCTCATTAGTTCCTCTGGTGCCACACTTAGCAACACTATTATTACTCCAGTGTATTAGTTCTTCAGCTCATACATCGTTAGACCACAGTATGTCCTAGATTTGTGTCCCCTCTTGACCCTTATGATGTACACAGTAGTTCTCCATGTATCTTTCAGGTCCCCTTTTTTGGGCCTCATTGTTATTTTATATATCTTTATACGAGCATGGGCATGGCCGCCTCGTCCATATAATGAGATTATGCCTCATTCATTGTTGAGGTCATGTATTTTCAATTTTTGCAGTTGCTTCGGGACCACTGTTCTGGTCTCCAGTCTTTTTCTTCTCTTCTCCACACCCCAGGAAAACCATAAAAGACCTATGATGTCTATCGGGCATATGATGAGCTCCTGCCCTCACACATCAAGGGGCAATCTGTTAACACCTAAAAAGTGCTCATTACCTCATCTCTCTCACCACATGACTCATTTGTCTATTTTTCCCACCATCTTTGCCTCCAAAACCTCAAAAGACCACTAAAATGCCACCAAAAGGCAAAAAAACCCCTTTTCCCTCAAAAAATAATTTAAATTTCCTCACAAGATAGCAAAAACCCTCTAAAAGGGCCTTAAATTCCCTAAAATCAAAATAAAAGGGAATACAAATATAAAAAATACAAAAAAGAGGGAAAAAGAAAGCAAAAACCCTAAACCATTGACCTAAACCATACGGTGCCAAAAACCATGGGTCAACACTCCAGCACTAAAAACCTATAAATAGGTGATGGAGGCTCCCCATTTCACATCCACAATCTATCCTATCCTCACTCTTCCAAATTCACTCTTGAAACCCTAGCTCACCATTTGAGATAGCTTCCCATTTGAGTGCCCCTTTTGGTCCATTATCCAAACACCTTGGAGAAGGAGAAGGAACCCATTGGAGCATGGAAGCAACCCTCCTGGACTACTGCAAGAGCTCCACTAAGCTCCACATTTGAGGTAAATGTAATTTTGGTTATACCCTATTACAAAAGAAGATTTTCCATTATACTATTATTGTTTTTATATTTCTGTTGATGCGCATGCTAGCTTAGATTTTACCTTGTTTTACTATCAAGTTTTACTGTTTTACTGAACTGCTACTAAGGAGGCTCTTCTCCTTAGTAGGTGCTCATTTGCACAAGCTAGGGTGAAAACACTAGCTACACTTAGCAATGGGATGAGACCTTCACTATGAGGGATTCGGTTAGCCCTCCTTAGTGGATACACATCCCATCTCAGGGGTGGTCTCTTAGCTGAAAGAGTACAGGTTGGCCAAAGACCTAAGGTTGGGTGGAAAGTTGTCCTCACTTAGCCAGTTGCTTGGGGCAGCTTCAATCGAAAGATAAGTGTGTATATATGAGTTAAATGATGCTATTTCATGTATTATGCTTATGTGTTGATGGTCAAGTTGTTGAATGAATGTTGTATGAATTTGATCAATAGATAGACTGTATATAAGCATGAGTAGAAGGGTGAGTTCATGTTGAATACTTCATCCATTGCATGAATGTGAGGTACGAATAACCCTGCAGGCTGTAGGTGTAATTGTTATCACATTACGCTGTTGATCACACAAAATGACAACATGGATTGAAGAGCTAGATTTCCCTAGATGATTTATGGACAGGAACTACTCTCTTTAGTTGAAAAAACCCCTATTTACACTACTTATTGACATGTGCGCTACTCTATGGGCAATAAACTAGCGCACATATGCTAGTATGCCCTACTCTACTCAACTGAAACTAGTGCACACCTTGAAAATTGTTACAAATGCTTGTTGCAAAGCATGAAAGTTGCACACTGTGCGCTACTCTTGTTGTATGAAACTCACGCACATGTTAAGAGGAAGTCAAAAAATATATTAAATTTATGAATTGGGATTAGTTGAAGTTGGTTCTGCAACTTTGCCAACCTCTTAATTCAACCACCTCTCGATTCCAACTGTCTACCTTGTCCCATAAATACAAGGAGGATCCATGAGAGAGCGACCTAGAAAAAAGGCTAGAAGCATTGTTATGCTGGAGGAAAGTCCCAAGTCATTGTGAAGAGCAAGAGCCCAGGACTCGGTTGCAGAAACATCTCGACATGTCAGGTATTGTCACGTACCCACCCATCCATCCAAGGCAAGGGAGGGAACATGATACCAATCTATGGGGTTTTTCAAAATTACTCAGCCCATTCATTAGATTCATAAAATTGAAAACCCATGTGTGCAGATGTAAATTCAACAAACATGCACAGTGGAGATAAACTCATCCACAAACATAATTTCATATGCATTCAATATGTCAATAACAGTCATTTAATTTAAACACTGCAGAGGAAAAACACATAAATATGAAGCACTAATCTTTGTCGTGCAATTGTCCCACACAACTAGCTATGTCGCTGCAATGTTCCTCCCAACCGTAGGTCTCTGCCCAGCCTGTATTATTTCAGCACTCAAAGACCACCCCAGAGTTGGGCATGATATCTACAAGGAAAAGGGGATTTCAAGCTCATACACAGCCAAATAATCATTTGCATTTAATCCAAGCCAGTCCACAGCTGGGTTTATCAGGCTAAATCTGAACCCTCTTCATTTGTGGATGCTTCCACCTAATCTCAAGCCAAAACAATGGAAACCCATTTCAACCCCAACAATCTTAACACACATCAACTCAAAACTAAGCATGGATACTCATAACAACAAAAATCACAATTTCTGGCATGAAGAAAAAATGTTTTTTTACAGTGGGATGCCCAAGTGGGGTTTTCGTTAGTTTCAGAAAAATGTGGGAAACCCAAAATGAAAATGGAAGATGGGGAACAACCCTGGGAGAGCAAGTCGTTCTCAGAAAAACGATTATGGGCATTCAAGGGCCAAAAAAGGCCTTAATACAGTCACTATCTGGCAGCAAGGAACCAAAACGAATTTTAGGCAAAACTATGAGAGGTTGGCACTCGAAATTGACATATAATCAGTCACACAGTTGATGGAACATTCAAAAATGATTTTCTGAGGTAGGAGATAACTGCTGGGTTCACAAAAACGATTTTTCCACAAATGAAACCAAATATGGAAATTCAAAAACGTTTTTACAATAATAATGGAAACAACAAGCTATCAAACTTATCTGTTGAGATTCCCAATGGATTCTCTTCTTTACCCACAGTCCAGCCCTCACAAAAATGGGATTCTCAGCTTGAAAACAAGTGAATTTATAGCGTACTCCATGAGAGAAACGCCTAGCAAGCTCCAAGAACCTGAGAGAGTGAAGTTTGATCATGAATAATCACTTGGGAAGGCAATTCGTGGGTGTTTTCGTGCCCAAGAAGGAGAAACATGGTTTTCCATGAGGGTGGCTTGCCCATACTCGAATTTGGACAGCCATACCTCCCCAATCCCCAAGGCATTAACTACTTCACCCAACTCTTGGGAGAAATGACTGATTGGGTACAGAAGTCAACATGGGTAGTTAAGGGTTTGATGGGTACTCTCATTGACACTTGGATTGACCTGATTGGCTCCAAGGGTTTGAATATTTCCCTCCCAATTTCTTGTAATATCATGCCCCCATCTCTTGTTGCATTGCATAGCTAGTTGTGGGTATTTTATTAAATGCATATTTACAAGATATTTGAAAATCCAATGTGCTTGGCTAGCACGTAAACCATATGCATCAATCAATCGATGGCAAGGCCTTGGCCTTGAGCTCCTCACCATGATTTTATAACAATATTACATCATTTACATTTTAATGCAATGGGGTCAAGATGGGGATGTGACATTCCCCTCCCCTTAGAATAATACCGTCCTCGGTGTTCCAATACTTTAGAATGTATACCCACTTTACATATGCCTCAAAATTCACATCTGGTGGTAGGTCTGTCCGGCATTTCATCTCTTTACTTTGAACCTTAGGATCAAGTCCTTTTGCTTCCTGAAGCTGCTCCTATTGGATTTGATCTTCCAGCTCTGCAGGTGGCATCGCTGCACAGCAATCCCTTCCTTTTATTCAACTTCCAGCTGATCTACAAGTCTGGAATTTTCATGGCTTCCATCTTTCTTGTTGTCCTGGCAACTACTTGAGGAAGATTCTCAGCCAAAACCAATGGCTTTAACTATCTCACCTGTGAGATTCATCATGGCAATTCTTGTCAGGACAAGCATAACACAATATTAAAATTAGTCAACTAATTGCTCAATTGACATGGAACGTCCATGCTTTATCCATGAAACTTCCACACATTTCATGCTTTCCCAACATACACATGAACTCGTTCATGTTCATCCTTTCATAGGGAAATAACTATTTTAGCATTCACAATTCATTTCAACAATAAACACAATAAACTTCCAATCACAACATGCATTCAACAATCCTTTGTTTCTGAAATCCATCAATAAAAATGAAAGAGAATAGTAAGAGTTTACCTCTCTTAGTCTTGTTCCAATATGGAGCCTCACCATCACTTTGGTTTCATGCTCCTTAGCCTCTTTCACTTCAATGTGAATGTTTGACTTTGTTGTTCTTGGCTATGACACTTAGTGTCTAAGGTCTGTTTAAGGATGTTCAACGTGGGAGTCCTTCCCATTGTTGCCTATAGGACCTTTGGCTGCTAGGACCCACACATGTCCACTAGCACCATCTTTCATTACTGCTCATACTGAGCTCTTTAGGACAGTCACATGTCCACTAGCACCATCATTCATTACTGCTCATACTGAGCTCTTTAAGATAGTCACATGTCCACATGCATCCTCCAGATGCTTTCATAGTCCTTGCTTCCAGCAATACCTACACTCAAACATTGAGTCAATTCATATGTTTAGTTTATTTCCATAGGGTTTGTCTCCAAACAAGAGTTTAAGAAATCATAAACAAATCATATACACACGTATTTCATAAGCAAGAAGTTGCAATGTAACCAAATACTTATCTGCATTGGATGTGTTCACTTTATTCCACAGGCTCCTTCTTCACTTTATAAGCCTTGGATTGCCCGTGGATGCAATAATGAATGTTGGGCCAGCACGCAGGCTACTCCACAACCATTCGAATAGGCAATGCCCAGACAGTACACTGACTGGGTTTCATCAATCATCTCATTTAGCAATATGCTAGGCCATTGCTCCAACTGGTTTTATTAATTAATTAAAGAATGTTTGTCCAGCACGCCAGCTGCTCCACAACATCAAGTGGTTAATGCCCCCACCAACTATTCTCTGAATGTATCGAGCATCAATTACTCTCTGGATTCACCAAGAATTGATAGTGCACAACTAGTTACTCTCTGGTTTTACCAAGAATTTATAGTTCTTTCAGGGTCCATGATTCCTGCAATGACCAAGGTTTTCAACAAAGAAACCACAGTGTATCAGCTTAGCTGTTAGAAAACTTATACCTGAAATCTTCATTATTCCAAGAAAGAAATAAATGAAAATGAATACTTATTTGTATTGTGCATTTCCTCGCTACTCCATATCTTTCCTTCTTTGCTTTACAAGCCTTGGATCACCTGTGGGGTGGATGCTTGGCCAACACACATGCTGTTCCACACATCATCCGAATAGGAAATGCCAAGCTAGTACGTCGATTGGGTTTATAAGGCATCCCAAAAATCAGTATTCTAAGCCAGTACGCTGACTGGGTTTATCAAGCATTTCAAAAATCAGTATGCTGAGCCAGTACACCGACTGGGTTTATTAAGCATACAATGATCATTTCCAAGCTAGTTCTTCGACTGGGTTTGTCACGAAATAACACCATTCACCAATACCTCCACAACATGCAAACAACCAATGCCAAGCCAATACGCCAACTGGGTTTATCAGGCATGCAACAACCATTGCTATGCTAGTACACCTTCTGGGTTAATCATGCAATAATAACCTCACAATATGATTATGTGGATACTTCTCTTATGAAAGCTAGTGGTTCCCTCCAAGAAATCGATAGGTGACTTACTTGACTGCAGGCTACCATGGCCCCCACAATACCCTACTCACACTACACAAGGATGATGCCCCTTTTCCTGTTACACAGCTCCTCGGGCCCATCCATCTCTTCTTGTGTCCTTCAGTGTGAGCATAGAAATGTTACCACTGACCATACAGTCCTCTCAAGCACCCTTCTTAACTTTTCCTCTTATGTGCAACACTAGAGTGCATCTGTGTAAGCTGATAGCACAACAAGGATAAGCAGGCTCATTAGTGTTGCTATTCAATTTTGTAACCATAATCCATATCATTCCCTATCAAGTATTGAAACAACAGGAATGCGTCCATTCCCTTGGGGTGTAGTCAATATTGAAAACCCTATCATGACCTAGCATTAGAAAAGGTGTGCACCCTCTTTTCGATGTGCGCCATGTAGGCCCTAATCATACTCAAGTAGTCTGCAATGATATAAATAAGATAGAGCATGCTCTGCATATTAACCCTAATAATTTAGACATGCATGTTCTTGTCTAGGGTCACATAATACTCATTCATTTTGCAGATGTATCTCACATGCTTTTTGGGCATAGCTTTACCATCTCACTCTCATGGTTTACCAACATGCGGTTTAGCTGAGATATTGCCAATGGCATTTCACCCGAAACCCATTTCCAAAGCATGGGGTCTTCCCATCTAGTTTGGATTTTGCAAGCCATCATTCCTGGTCTTCATGCAATGTGTCTTCCTGGCACATTTATCAAATAGCCAAGCAGTTAGCAGCATTTAGCAATAAGCTTCAAGTATGATTGTTCCTCAACCAATCATTAGCATTAATAATTAATTCAACATGAATTTGCAACTTTGTCTCCTATAGAAATTGATTTGTTTAACCATGAGTCCACCCTTATATTGTTTGGCTCTTGTAAGTGGTATCACTCTGTCCATTATGGTTTTACACTTGTTACCATACATGAACATCCACCTACAACATATCCTCCTAACACAATTTATATAAGCCAAACAGTGATTAGCAATTATAAGCAAATTCTTAAATATGAAATCTACAAATCTGTTTTCCTACAGAAATTAGATTTGCAATCATGAGATTATTCTCATAAATTTAAACCATAAAATTTTCAGATTTGTTTCATGCATACTTTACAACCATGAGAACCTTCTCATAGCCTTTGGCTTCTACACATGGTAGATCCTGGTCTTTACTATGGACTTATCCTCATTGCCATACGTAAGACTTTTCTACCTTAAAACTGAAACTTCAATCAACCAAACACGTTCTGAGTATCTATGCATATAATCCTTTCATTGCCACAACAGTCACTGAAGTGATCTCAAAATTATGACACTCAATAATTCAAACACCCTAAACTGTTAACATTTGAAATGCAATGAAATATATACATTTGTATATATGCATCATTGTCACAATAAAATTGCAAGACACAGTCACATTATCAATGCAATTTAAATAAACAGTAAATACTCATTACTTCACATTCCATGCAATTCTGTCCTTCCAACAGAGCACTCTGGTAGCCCATCACATGTCTACCTTCTTCATGCAATAATTCTCCCACACCTCACCATACTCGGTAGGTTAACGTTCCCATTCGGGCTCTCAATACCACACGCAAACAATTCAACATAGTTTAAGCATAGTGAAGGTATCTCACCAAATCGTCTTTCAACATTCATGCAATTAAGCACAATGAACCCTTACCTGCATGGCTGTTATTAACATCGCTTGATGTTACCTGATCTGTTGGCCTCTTACCAAGTCTACTCAGTCCTTTTTCCAACATCATGATCACGGATTTGTTGCACCATCCTTTCTTCATAAGGTTGTTGGTCACGTGCAACAACGTCATCAACTTCTTTAGCCATGATTTAGTTGCCTTTGGTCCTATAACCAATGCGAACACAACTGATTATTAGAAGCCACAATCATTATAGTGGCTCATTGCATATGTAAATCCTCGCCAAACATTTTCACATGCATTGTGCAATGTTTATTGATATGACATCTAGTGCATATTCATCTATGTAATCCTTTGCATTTTTAACATTCTTATGCCATAGTTTATATGCATCACAATTTCATAATTATAAATATGATAGTAAAACAGGGTTTAAGGAATTCTCCCTTTCCAATCCCTCATCGTAACATGGAGTTCCTCCTCCATATCATAGCTGATATTTTTCTTGGATTTCCTACCAAGAATATGAGCAACCATTAGATATGATCTTCTCATGAATTAGAAATTCAACATATAGATATGTGTAATCATTCATTCCTGATATTTTCCAAATATGCAATTCTTATGCTATAAATAGAAATAGTTTAATGTGAGGAATTTCCCTTTCCTCCTCCATAATGGATATTACAATCCATTACTCTCACTGAGATTCCACGACCCCTTCTATGCAATTCCTGCTTCTCGTCCCAAGCATAGAGAATGCATTTCACACTTTCAACGTCTGTCTCCAGGGAACGATGGGGGTCAAGGGGCGCACGAGTTCAAAGATATTTTTCCATTTTTGGGCACCTGAAATTCACTGAAAAACTGTTGTATTTTCCCATGTTTTCGGTGGACTTAGCATCTTCTTCCCCAACCGTGTTGCAGCCACTAAGGATAAAATCACCGCCTGCGTCACAAATTTTAGGGCTAAAATTGCCGCCTGCATCGCAAATTTTAGGGATAAAATCGCCACCTGCATTGCAAACTTTAGGTCTAAAATCGCTGCTTGTGTCGCAGATTTTATGGATAAAATTGCCGCCTGTGTCACAAATTTTGCAAAATTTTTCCAAAGCGCGTCGCTGGAACTAAGCTTAACTCACCGATTGTGTCACGCTGATTGAGCTTAAAAAGTGTTGCTATGTCGCAAAAGATAAGGCTAAAATTAGTCTAACTTTCGCCGTTGTGCGTGAAGAAAGTTAGCCTAATTTTCACCACCGCCATAGCCCTTAGGCAAAATTTTGAAAAAAAAAATTCTATCTTTCGTCGTCGAATTAACAACTATTTTACCGACTGTGTCGCAAAAGATAACCTTAACTTCTGCGCTCGCAAGCCTTCAACGTTGCGACCGCATCCCAGGTTTTAAGGCTAAAATCGTCGCTGCACGCAAGCCTCCATCGCAAGTTTTAAGCCTAAAATTTCCGCTGCGTGCAAATTTTAAGCTTAGATCTGCCGCCAGTGTCATAGAATTTAACATTGCTTTCACCACGCGCATTGTAGATTTTAAAGTTAAAATTATCGCTGCCTTGCACAAAACTTATAGTTAATTCCGTTGCCACAGCCTTTAACAAAACTCATAAATACTTAGAAAAATTTTGCAAATTTTCAAAGACAGTTAGAATTTTTTTCTTGAAATATTTGCTCCATTTCTTTACAGAGGTAAGCCTCTTAGAGATCATACTCGCATATAATAGAACAATAACAGGATGAAATAAATTGCACCTCTTCATGTCAAAATAAAACAACAGAATAATATAATTATAGTAAGAGGTTACGCCTCCTTTCTCCTCTTCATGGGGAAATCAACAAATGCAAAAATAGAATGCTACTACATTAGAAACAATGTAAGCAAGCTTTCAACCTTAAAAAGGGATTTTCTCCCTCCTTCCTCACTTTCATAAGATGAAATCAATGCAAGCAGTTTTGCAAAAATCCCCAAAACAGTCATGGGAATGATTTCCCATTCTAACGAATAAGAGCCACGAGTTCTTCAGGTTTCTTTAATGCATTTTAATTCCAAATACAAAATACATGTACACACAATGATTTATATTTCTATCAAGGGCCCAATAGCCATAGTGTTAAACTATAAGCTCTGATAACAACTGTCACGTACCCACCAATCCATCCAAGGCAAGGGAGGGAACATGATACCAATCTATGGGGTTTTTCATAATTACTCAGCCCATTCATTAGATTCATACAATTAAAAACCCATGTGTGCAGATGTAAATTCAACAAACATGCACAGCGGAGATAAACTCATCCACAAACATAATTTCATATGCATTCAATATGTCAAAAACAGTCATTTAATTTAAACACTGTAGAGGCAAAACACATAAATGGAAAACACTTATCTTTGTCGTGCAGTTGTCCCACACAACTAGCTAGGTCGTTGCAACGTTCCTCCCAACCGTAGGTCTCTTCCTAGCCTGTATTATTTCAACACTCAGAGACCACCCCTGAGCTGGGCATGATATCTACAAGGAAACGGGGATTTCAAGCTCATATACAGCCAAATAATCATTTGCATTTCAGCCAAGCCAGTCCATAGCTGGGTTTATCAGGATAAATATGAACCCTCTTAATTTGTGGATGCTTCCACTCAAGCTCATGCCAAAACCATGGAAACCCATTTCAACCCCAACAATCTTAACACACAGCAACTCAAAACTGAGCATTGATACTCATAACAACAAAAATCACAATTTCTGGCATGAAGAAAAAATGTTTTTTACAGTGGGATGCCCAAGTGGGGTTTTCGTTAGTTTTAGAAAAACATGGGAAACCCAAAATGAAAATGGAAGATGGGGAACAACCCTGGGAGAGCAAGTCGTTCTCAGAAAAACAATTATGGGCATTCAAGGGCCAAAAACAGCCTTCACACAGTCATTATCTGGCAGCAAGGAACCAAAACGAATTTTGGGCAAAACTGTGACAGGTTGGCACCCGAAATTGACATATACTCAGTCACACAGTTGATGGAACATTCAAAAATGATTTTCTGAGGTAGGAGATAACTGTTGGGTTCACAAAAACGATTTTTCCACAAATGAAACCAAATCTGGAAATTTAAAAACGTTTTTACAACAATAATGGAAACATCAAGCAATCAAACTTATCTGTTGAGCTTCCCAATGGATTCTCTTCTTTCCCCATAGTCCAGCCATCACAAAAATGGGATTCTTAGCTTGAAAACCAGTGAATTTACAGCGTACTCCATGAGAGAAACGCCCAGCAAGCTCCAAAAACCTGAGAGAGTGAAGTCTGATCATGAATAATCGCTTGGGAAGGAAATGCGTGGGTGTTTTCTTTCCCAGGAAGGAGAAACACGATTTTCCATGAGGGTGGCTTGCCCATACTCGAATTTGGATAGCCATACCTGCCCAATGCCCAAGGCATTAACTACTTCACCCAACTCTTGGGAGAAATGAATGATTGGGTACAGAAGTCAACAGGGGTAGTTGAGGGTTTGATGGGTACTCTCATTGACACTTGGCTCTACCTGATTGGCTCCAAGGGTTTGAATATTTCCCTCACAATTCCTTGTATTATCATGCCCCCATCTCCTGTTGAATTGCATAACTAGTTGTGGGTATTTTATTAAATGCATATTTACAAGATATTTGAAATTCCAATGT
Organism: Larix kaempferi; assembly: GCA_027924585.1. Taxonomy (NCBI): domain Eukaryota; kingdom Viridiplantae; phylum Streptophyta; class Pinopsida; order Pinales; family Pinaceae; genus Larix; species Larix kaempferi. Next base: position 27,385,110 of record BSBM01000012.1, read on the forward strand.
GCTTGGCTAGCACGTAAACCATATGCATCAATAAATCGATGGTAGGGCCTTGGCCTTGAGCTCCTCACCATGATTTTATAACAATATTACATCATTTACATTTTAATGCAATGGGGTCAAGATGGGGACGTGACAGGTATATTGTACTGATTTCATGTTTCTTTGACAATAAAAAGGTCAACATACCATTCTTGTCCCAAATCGAATGTCTACTAGATTGCATATTCATTTGGCTTAATATCTGATTATATTTGATGTTAAATTACTTCTTGATTTCATCATATTTATATATAGTCAAGATACACTGAGGAAGGTATCTTTTGTGTTGCAGGTTCATCAAGCGGGAGATCAAGTGAAAGCTAGGATGAGCTGTCGGTTAAAGGTATGTCTTTCGATACCCCGATCTCTTTCATTTGTAAGAACTAGTTGTAATGCAATTACTGTACTTACCTGTCAACCCCGCCCAGTTGGTAGTGTCCATGTCCTCACTATAGGGTAAAAATCCCAAACAACGGACTGGCGACTCCACTGGGGAGTAACTGTTAGTTTTATTTTTTTCTCTAGGAGACTTAGTTTAGGGTTTCTTCCAATCCCTGTTTCAGTTTTTGATTCTTTGAGAAGTCTTATAGGTCTGTGTTACCTATTCCTTACTTCTTAATTCATCTTAGTCCACTGTTGCAAAGCTTGTTTCTGTCCTTTTGTGACATGTGCGTTGGTCTTCCCTACTAATAGTACCGCATACCACATGATGAGCACTACTTTATATACTACACAATAGCACATATGTCCTAGTGTGTGCTAGTTTCTGCACTGCACAATAGTGCATTTTCATGTAGTGTCCAGTTTGTTGTTAGGGTTTGTTTTTCGGTGGTTTTCTTCCACTTCCATCCTGTTGCTTTGCCTCCTTGATTGACCCCTGATACTTCTATGTCTCTTTTGAGTCTTTTTGACCTCTCTTGAGTCTTTTAATTTGATTTTGCTTGCTTGTGTACTGAGTTAAGTGTCTTTACTGCTTTATAGCCCTTTTTGAAGTTCGTGCACTACTCTCTTTTTGACATAGTTGCATGCTTTCACCCTAGTTTCTCGTTGTAGTTATACAAACCTGCATCCCTGCGTTTGTTGTTTGTAGCAACATTAGCACACTTTCACTTCATCTTATCCTTTCCATTAGGTTTTGACCTTTAAGTTTGAGTCCTTAGCGTTTCTTTCAAAAGGTTGCTTGGTTTAGATACTTCCTGATTGCTTTTTTAGTTTCAGTCCAAGTAAGTCAAAGCCTTCTAGTTAGCCTTATTTCGAGTCCGTGTGTTTAGTAAGATCATTCTTGGTTCGCTTGCTTATTTTTTGCTTGGCTTAGTGTTTTCTTAGGTTTTTGATGCTTAGGAGAAACCTGTTTAGGTCTTCCTTTCCATTACAAGTGTCTCTTTTCCCTGCTTTTTTTTCGCTTTGTTTCCAAGCCTCAAGTTTTTTCTTTTGCAAAAGACTTGGTCAGTCAAGTCTTCATCGAGTCTTTTGATTCGTTTGTTTGAGCCATTTGAGTGTTTGTTTTACTCACACTTTACATTTAGGTCTTACTTGCTTTTGTACAAGTTCTCTTTCTCTTGCAATTATCATAAAAGAAAAAAAAATGTTCAAGTAGCTTAGTAGTAAGGTCTTTCATTATTTTGAAGTAGCATAGTTTGATTTGAAATATTAAAAGAAAAATACAAAAAAGAAGTTTGATTTTAGGATTGGCTAGTTTTTTTATTTTTGGAAGAATATAAATGGAAAGAGAAAAAGTTTTTGTGAATTTGAAAGCATTACTTTACATGCACTTTACTTTCATACAAACCATTCCACACACCACACTACAACCCTTGAGTAACAAGCAATCCTTCAAAAGAAATATTTATAAAATTTATTAGCAACATTTTTATTTTTAGGTATACACATCATCAACTAGCTTAGGCTAGAGTTTTGGACTTAAATCATCTTAAACGATCTGAAACTGGCTTTATTACTCAACAATTGTAGTACAACTTTCTATTAGGTAAATCCATCTCTATCAAATAGTCCTAGGATGCTCTACTCAAACCAGAGTGAAGCACGAGGCTATGGGAGATTGGAATTGTTGAGGATATCCCCTCACTTTCCTCTCAACCATAAACCAGAGTTGACTCGCGTACAGGGGTCCTTTCGAACTTTGGGCTTTGCTACCCTGCCCATGTGTTTCGACTAGGCTGACGAATATCCCCCCAGGTCATTTCGTACTGATGGTAGCCTTAATATCATACTTTTAGGGCTCTACACAGGTAGAATGGGCGGTTATTCCCACTTCACCTCAGATAGAAGTGGAAGGTAATCCTTTGGCAGTAATCCTGAGAGGGCAGTTTGGTGATTCAAACGCTTGCACCGAGTGGACCTCCAGAGGACACCACGTAATTGACCATCAATACTCTGTTAGTATGTTCTGGGCCCTAATCATCCCAAACTTGCTTCCGAGAGTATTTTCCATTGTTTGTTTGGTTTGATTACCTAGGACCTTTTTCAGTGGTGTGCTCTTTGTGCCACTTGTTTTTTCTTTTTGGCCTTAGATATTTTTGGCCCGTTGAATCGGAAAGTCTGGATAGCATCCCCGTGGGAACCAATCAAGGGACCCCTATTGAAGGGGATCCTTGTGCTTTTCCATTCATTGGGGACATTGGTACTCCCTTAATGGCTACCTTGAATCTTCTAGGGTTCACTATAGGGCTATCGGTTTGGTTGTTTTCCACTCCGAATGCCTTGCATGCTACTGATGCTAATCAAATAAACACTTCACATCAAGAGAAACAGAACCCTATGCCTGCTTTTCCAGTAGAAACTTCTCCTCCTCCTTCTACCTCATGTGGTGAAAGTAGTAATACTAGTAACCAACAGTCTAAAAGGAATAGACGGAGGAAGAATAGGAAGAAGATTCCAAAGCAAGGGGGTAGTCACCCATCCTCTAGAAGTTATGCTGGGGGAACCCACCTAACCTCTGGTGGTCATGTTGGGAGAACTCCCTCAGTCACTGTAAATCATACTAAACCCACCCACCCAGCCTCTAAATGTCATGCTAGGGGAACCCACCCAGCCTCTGAAGGTCATGCTAGGGCACCTACCCAGCCTCTAGATGTCATGTCGGGAGCAAACTTTTAGTCACTGCAAATCATACTGGAAGTACGTCTTCAACCACTGATGGTCATGTTGAGAATGTTGACATTGTCGACAAACCTAATAAACAAAAGCTTAAGTTCCCTTGTAAGTTTTGTGAGGGAGATTACCTAACCTATTTGTGCCCTGTACTTCCAGAAGTGCAAAGAGTGTGGTCCATAGTTCAAAAGTCTTCTGCTTATAAGAAACCAGCCACTGCAAGTCATGCTGGGGGTAAGCTGTCAGCCAATGCTAGTCATGCTGAAAGTACTGTTGTTGTTAAGGAGTCTAAGCTTATAGGACACAAGCCAAAGTTCCTTTGTAAACTTTGTAAGTGAGATCACCTTACTCACCTGTGCCCTGCTATTCCAGAGGTATGGATAGTGTGGTCCATGTCTGAAGGATCCTCTGCTCCTGAGTTGTCTATAGATTCCCAACAGCTTGATCAACCTTTGGTTGATGAAGTGGTTGAACCAATGCAATCTTTTGTCAGCCCCACTCTTCCTTCGGAAAGTGAAGAGATCGAATCGATGCAATCTTTGACCGATCCCATCAGTCCTTCAAAGACTGATACACCTATCTCTGAAGTCTTCGGCATTACCAGCTCAGATGTTTTTAAAATGGGGGGCACTTCATCTATGCCAAGTGAACCCCTACCAAGCTCTGGGATCATTTCCTTTGATTGGATTAGTCTAACTGGGCCTCGCCTTCATTCTGCTACACCTTTCGAGATAAAAATCGATATCAACAACCATGCAGTTCATCAATGTATTGTAGATGAAGGAACCTATGTTAGTATCTTATCCCCTTATGCTTGGAGAGATTTAGGTTTCCCTAACCTTGTTACATCTGTTAATTGGCCGTTGACCTTCGACAGAAGACCTAGTGAACCATTAGGATTCTTCCCTCAAGTACCCGTTACTTTGGGTGGAAAATAGTCTTAGTTCATTTTATGGTTTTAAAGGACCCTATGGATTTTGATATGATCCTTTGGCGTGATTATGTGTATGCTGTGCAGGATGTGGTGTCTACACTCTTTCGTGTGATGCATTTTCCTCACAATGAAAGCATTATCACTATCGATCAGCTTACATTTGTTGATCCCTCTTATTAACCAACTATAGAAGAAGTATATCCCTCACCAGTAGGCCCTACCATGTCACAATCAAATTATGTAGCATATTGTTCCTTGAGTCCAATTGCTACTGAGAAGAAGCCTCTGAATTCATGCTTACCTTCTAGGGACTGGGTCCCGACAATTGACCAGGTGATGACTCCATTTGAATGTTTAGATATGTGTTCCATCTGGGATAATATACTTCTCTCTGATGAAGTTTTCCTAGAGTCTATAATGTAGTTTTCCATTCATTTGGACATTGATCAACCTATGAGCATTCTTCTATGTCACCTACCCAAATTTGGAGACTATTTATTTTTATTAAAAAATACATTATGTTAATTTTTATTACAAAGTTTTATAACGATGACCAAATCTGGTCAAGAATGATTGTAATGACTTATTATTATTATTTAATAAATTAAAAAGGAGACAAACACCCAAGGGAACTGTTAAATGAGTGTTCACTGACCCACTATAAGGAATGAAAGCTGTTAGAAGGCATGGGACAGATGGCAGCATTTGCACTCCACCACTAGCTATTGGTTATGGGAAAACTACCCCTAAATTTGTGGCATTATCCCCTAGGTGGTTTGAAGAGAGATTTTAGCTCATTAATGACCAGGTTAACCACAAAAAGGCCTAGGCAGCCTAGAGAAGGAAAATTCGAATTGGGCAGGCAGCTCTACAATATTTTCTACATAAATATTTTCCTCAAGTGTATCAGGTGATCATTTAGAGATTCGAATAGGGAGGATAAGTGGAAGTGCATTGTAAGGATGTTCAAATATTATGAGAGGAGAACCAGAGGTGTTGGTGCAGGTCTCTTGGACTACTGAATCTATACTACTGAATGAACTACTTTGCTGCTGTAAGAGGATTGACCTAAAGCTTCTACAGATTCTTCTTCCTCGTGGTTCAGTGAACAGGCTCAGGGTTCATAAGGCAAGCAATTTGGTTGTCTTCAAGAGTAGGTTGGGTGGAACAAGATCCTTGTGTGGTTTGTTTCTCCTACAAATTATCAGGTTCTACAGTTCTGTTGTTATTTTCAGTCAAATAAATTCTGCATTTATTAGTAAGAAATTGTTTTATTTTCTGACCTAAGTATGACTTCTGAATGAAAATGATTTATGAAATGATTGATTCAATAACCTTCTCTATATTTTTCCCCATGCTTTTTTTGCATCGTACTCCAGTACAGAGAATTGAATTAAGACAAATGAATGGTAGGCAGATTGCCAATTGATTGGATAGAATAAATTTGTAATGATTTCTCTTAATATTGATTTATTAATTCTTCATGTTTAAAAATAATAAACATAATAGTTTGCCACAGAAATTAGACTTATAATAGATTCCCTTACTTCGTAATAAAGTAAAATAATTCATCCCTGCACCAGTTTAGGTCTGTAGATCTTTACTAAACGTTCTTTCTGATTTGAAATCTATTGTTGTTTATTTTTCAACATCAAGATGTTATGTTTCCAATTATTTCCTACATTATTGTTTTTAGAAATTTAACAACTGCAAAATATTCTTTAAACAAAACCAATATATGCATTTTATTTCTCATTCCATTACTTTCATCAAAATTTTCCATGGGTTAAACTTAGCAGTATTTCCAAGACTTTAATCAGTCTGCTATATTTCATTTTTTGCAGAATAAATATATTCTAGATGTTATTTCCAAAATCTTACAGTCCTGTTACTACTAAACTTTCATCTTTATGAAGTTTGAAAACATGTATATTATTCTTTTAAAATCCCTAAGACTATTCTGTAGTTAGTTTAAGGACCGCACATTTAAAACATAAACATCAAACTCTTGTATTAAGTTTTCCAAAACCAAAACACTTTTTGGTTGTCCAACTACTATACCTATGTTAACTATTTTTACAAGTCGTCTGTTGAGTGAGAGTTTCATTATTGTCTTAAACCACTTTTTCTTTTGTGATGCCTCAAACACCAGAAAACGAAAATCATCACCATTCTAACTCTAACTCAAACATTGTAAATTCAAGGTTTCGTTTCAAGAAAACCAACTAACATTCGACACTTGGCCTTTCATTAAAATGACAGTACTCTTGCTTCTCAAACTTTTCTACCATTGAAATCTACAGGGTAGAGTTTTTATTTCAAACGTAAGATAGAAAACTTTAGCCATTTAAAAACATATAGTTTTCTAATTTCTACCATAAACTCAACACAGTATTTTGTTTTCATTGAAAACCTACATAGCACGAAATATCTACTTTTCACAGTTATGAGTCAACCAACGACATAAAACTTGTTACCAAAACAATTACTAATTATTCTACACCGACGAAATGAAATATAGACATTACACAGTAAATCTTTGTAGTTTTAAAAACTGTTTGTTCCATTCAAAATAACGAGGGTTTATCCCTTATTAGTTACATCTCCAACATGGTACCTTTAAACCAAAAATTACTGTAAACATTGCAACAACTAGACTAACCAAGAATCTTAGCAGCTGGGCACTTAACATTAGCTTCCCAAAAGTTACAAACACTAGACAAAAGTCATGCCAGAAACCAAACATCAACACCTTGCCAAACATCTAGCATCGACCACAACTGAACCAGGAGAACCAACGAGGTAAGGAACCGCCGAGGCTTACCGGTGGACATGCAATGCTCTCCCATCAAGCCTCATGTAAATGATTACTTCGATGAGAGCAAACCTGATAATGAAAACCTGTAAATGGTTAAATGAGAATTTAGAAATGGTTTTTAAAATGCTTTGAAATAACAGTGGTTTGTAGAAAAAGGACTTTACCTGCATTTTTTGTGATACACTTCTGCAAATATAACCGATGAAGCTATCCATCCAACATTTGGAAGAGAGGGTTCTAGTTCTAAGATCAATATTTTACCACTACATGAAAATCGAAGCCGGTTCAAATACTTCAATGAAAACCTTGGAAAAACACTCCTCAAACTACCAAAGAAAAACCATCTAAGGATTTAATCCTTCAAACTTTTAAGTTACTGCAACTTCCATTGAAGATTTGGCTTCTTATCATGACATTACTCACAAGTTAAATGCTTACAGGTTATGAGCTCGAGCTTGGGAAGCTCCTAACTATCAAGACCCTAGAACCTCTTGGCCTGTCGGCCTCACACTAAATCTTTTACCATACCAAAATGAAGACAAACGAATTTTTCTCGACGTTAAAGGAGAGTGTAGTTAGGGTTTCATTGCAATCTCAAGAATCCACAGATCAACGGTGGAGGTTGTTTCCAACCAGGCTCATTGGAGTTTGGGAAACCTCTGCTTTAAACACCTTATTTATTATTCCAACCACAATGTTGCCAACTTGGTAGACTAGGGATCAAGCCTGCTACAACTCGACAGTTCAATTTTAAAGTTGTAAACTTTCTCGCGCTTTTCATCCACGAGAGTATCCACATATTACTACGTTCAATGCTTTAGTCAGATGACTTAAATGTCAAGCCAGCCTTTGGAATGATGCATTCATACTCGTACTGCAAACTTTAAGATCCCATCATTTCACCTGCCAATGATCAGACTTAGGGTTACAATGATCATCATACACCTTTTCGAAGTTTGATAATGCAAAGGTTGGGTTCGTATATATTATATATATATTTCATAAGTTGATACATATCGTATCCTATAGTTAGAGTCCCATTATATGCATCGTATTAATATGTTCACATAGCATAGCTCATTTCATTATATGAATAATGGAATTAAAAGGTCGATCTCTATAGTTTGTGCAAGTCCTATAGTGGAACCATCATAAATATAAAGGTAGGACTTTAGGGAATTCTATTTCAATAGTATGTTTGTTTATGCAAATAGAGATGCATAAATACTATTTTTTTATTATTTATAATTGTTTTCAAATCATTCATGTTTTCCAAATACATTAATTGTTTCATGATGTCGATAGTATAAAGCTCTACCCAAAGTCGAATCATTTACATAGTAATAATACTTGTTATGAAATGAAAAGATAATAATAGTGTCACAATAGTATTTCGATAAACGTAACCTAGTACATATTCTGGAAATTCTTATGCATAGGCAATTCATCTTGACAAGTTCAACAATGAGCGTAGTTGAGATATTAATTATTGTAACTTCTGTAAAATGTATTTATGATCAAAATAACACATCTAGGTTAGACAAAGGTCCATACCTAAAGCAAGGAAGTACTTAGAAATTTTATCAAATATTGGCGGCTAATTGTAAAACATAAATACTCTTAGTACTTGATTTGTCGCATTGCTCTTACCTGCGAATCTGCACAAGAAGAATAGGTTCACAAGCTTTAGCTGAAATAGATAAGTAAGCCTCATGGTACCTCGTAGGACCCCTTTCATCATCATCATAAAACAACTGTCAGTACCTTGTTAATGAAACTCTTTCGCAAAATATTTCGAGTTACAGTTATTACAAGAAAAACTAGTGTCGTAATAAATTTAAAGGAAGTATGATGTGTCGCTGTCATTAAATAGGTTATTAGGTAAGAGACTCAATGATTAAATTATTTTCAGCATTTATGACTTTAGTATTAATGCTGCTTTATTTAAACATTTATTATTTCCGCATTTGTAGTTTTTAAACATTTAATGTTGTTTTAATTTTTATGAAATTATCGGGATGTTACATGTGGTATCAGAGCTCATGTTTGAACTCTAGGCCTGAACAAGTACAAAGAACACGCAACAAAAAAATTTATTACAACAGAAATCTTATTAATTCAATTTAAACTATTTGTGTTACACAGAAATTGTTTCTAAGCTACAGGTATGGAAGGATCAACTGAACATATAAAGGATAGATTTCGACCAAATAGTCATAGCACGGGACAACATTATGAAGGAGAAGTTCATGGAAAATTAAATGACAATTCATCAGAATTGTTACGTGCATTTCAAGAGTTAAAAGCAGAAATCAGATCTGTAAAACAGGCCAATGAGAAAATTCTGAAAGCACGAGAGGAACTTAACCAAGTACTGTTCGATCAGTGCCCAATTGATGAACATGATAGAGGGATTGAAAATACCTCCAAGATTGAAGACTTACCTCATCGAGACATGGGTAAGAAAATGAAAATTGATTATGCAAACAACATTTCAACATCATCAGAAACTACCAATGCAAAATGCAGAAAGAAACGTAATTATTCAAGTGATAGCAGCGAAGGAGATTACAAGCCCAAAAGAAAAATTCACAAATAGTATGAACAGATTTTTGGGGAGTTAAAGAAAATTAAACCCCCAACCTTCAATGGTGAAACTGAGAAAGGAGAGATAGTCAAAGCATGGTTGTCCGGCATGAAGAAGTACTTCCAAATTTATGATTATTCAGAATCATTAAAGGCAAAGATGGAAATATACAACTTGATTGGGAAGGCAGATATTTGGTGGCAGGACATCAAAAGAGTGAAGGGCATCAAGGATAAGGATGTGAATTGGAGTACCTTTAAACAGTACTTCAAAAAGAATTTCTTATCTGAATAATATTACGAAGAAAAATCCAAGGAATTTTATGATTTAAAGCTGGGAACTGTGAACATGAAAGAAATGAACAAGAAGTTTCTAAATTTGCTAAGGTATGTGCCATACCTCGTGGAATATAAACCAAAGATTCAAAGATACCTGAGTTTTCTACCTTTCAACATCAAGGACATAATAGAGTATGACAATCCAAAGACCTTAGAAGAGGCCATGAGGAAAGAAACTTTCTGCTATGACACTAACCGGAAAAGAGAAAGGATATCTAGCTGGAAAAATCATAAACCCAACAACTTTGAGTTGAAAAAGAAAAATTTCAGGTCCAGTGGAAGTTCTAGTTTCCAAAAGAAAAACTTTCCAAATCATAATTTTCAAGGAAACAATCCCATAAATAATCAACAACATAATTTTACAACTCCTAGAAATACTCCCAATGTTACCAAAACTAATGACCAAAAGGCACCTATAAAGTGTTTTGAGTGTCAAGGTTCTCATTATGCTTTGGAATGCCCCAAGAAGAAGGGCACGACTAATAATATTCATTCCATACAAGATGAACCTATTGTGGGAGACTTAGCAAGGGAACTGCCCAGAATTAATGCAGCTCTGGACAACAGGCAAGCAGATCATCAAGTCTCTATGGTAGAGATTGAAGGTATGCTACAAAACCATCCTTTTACTATTTTGATTGATCTAGGTTCTAGCCCGAGTTTTATATCACCAGATATTGTAGAATGTTTTAATTTGAGAACATAAAAATTCAATAAATCCTAGTTAGTTAGATTAGCAACAGGAGCAAAAAGAAAAGTTTTTGATTTTGTGGAAAGCTGTGTGTTATCTATGAGTTAGTTAAAAACACATACCAAGTTAAATGTTTTACCTTTAGGATCATATGAAATTTTAATTGGAATGGACTGGTTAGAAGCATATCATGTTATTCTGAATTGTTATGAGAAAAGTTTTACCTGTCTAAATGATGAAGGAGAAACAGTAGAAGTAAAGGGTATTCCAAGAAAGACATCACTTAGACAGATTTCAGCTATGCAAGTAAAAAGAGCAGTTAGAAAAGGATGTCATATGTTTGCAGTGAATGTAGTACATGAAGAGTTAATTACTAAAGAGGACAAACTGAAACTAGAAGATATACCTGCCGTAAAAGAATTCCAAGATTTTTTTCTTGAAGAGATTCCAGGATTACCCCCTAAGAGAGACCTAGATTTTACCATCGAGCTGATACCAGGTGCAGTACCAAATTCTAAATCCCCATATAGGATGAATATATTGGAATTAAATGAGTTGAAATCATAGTTGAAGGAATTGATTGATAAAAACTATATAAGACTCAGTGTGTCTCCTTGGGGAGCACCTGTTATATTTGTTAAGAATAAAGATGGCACTCTAAGGCTTTGTATAGATTATCGCCAACTGAATAAGATGACAATCAGGAATTGATATCCGTTGCCCCGCACAGACGATCTATTTCATCAGCTGCGTGGAGCAACGATAGTTTCAAAGATTGATTTGAGGTCAGGGTATCATCAAGTTCGTGTGAAGGATGAGGATATTTTTAAAACAACCTTTAGAACTCGATATGTACATTATGAGTTCGTAGTCATGCCATTTGGGTTAACTAATGCCCCGACATTATTTATGTGCGTAATGAACAATATTCTGCACAAGTATTTGGATAAGTTCGCTATTGTGTTTATAGACGACATTATGGTATATTCTAGAAGTAAGGAAGAACATGATGAACATCTGCATATTATCTTACAAGTTCTGAGAGATCATCAGTTATATGCTAAGTTTAGTAAATGTGACTTTCACAAGGATAAGATTCAGTATTTATGACACATAATCACTAAAGAAGGAATCTCGGTTGACCCCGATAAGATAAAATCCATTAATGAATGGTCAATTCCTAAAGATGTGTCAGATGTACGATCATTTATGGGTATTGTTGGATATTATAGAAAATTCATAGAAGGTTCTTCAAAGAATGCAAACACCATAGCCTCCTTACAGAAGAAGGGGAAGAAGTTTGTATGGGATCAGAAATGTTCAAACAGTTTTAAAAAGTTAAAGGGATTACTAACTACAGCACCTATTTTGAGGATTGCATATCCTAATAGAGATTTTATAGTATGTACTGATGCATGTAATGATGGACTCGGTGGAGTCCTAACACAAGAGGGACATGCTTTTGTGTACGAGTCTAAGAAGCTGAAAATACATGAAAAGATTTACTCTACTTATAATTTGGAGTAACTAGCAGTAATTCACGCCTTAAAAATGTGGCGTCACCATCTTATTGGCAGAAAATTTATCTTGTTGACAGATAACATGGGGCTGAAGTATTTACTAGATCAGACAAATTTGAATGCTATACAATCTAGATGGTTAACTTTTCTAAGTGAATATGATTTTGAAATTCAGCACATAAAAGGGAAAGAGAACAAGGTTGTTGATGCACTAAATCGTAAAGCAAAGTTGAATTTTATTTCAGCCATCAGTACATACTCAACAGATTTAGAAAATTAGATCTTTGAAGGGATTGAAAGTGATGAAGAATACATAAAATTACAAGAAAAGACAGTAGATAGCAATTCTGAAAATTCTATGGCAATTAAAGTTTAAAAGAAAATGGATTGTTGTTGTACAAAAATAGATTGTATGTACCCAACATACCAAAAGTAAAAATTCTGATTTTAGATGAGATTCATAAAAGTCATTATTATGGTCATCCAGGTTATCAGAAAACCATCACTATGTTACATAAAGAGTATTATTGGCCCAAAATGAAGGATGAAGTAGCAGAATATATAGCTAAGTGTTTTGACTGTCAAAAATTGAAGGTTGAACATCAACATCTGGCGGGATTGTTATAGCCATTACCTATAACTAGCTGGAAATGAGAAATCATAAGTATAGATTTTATTACCGAGTTATGAAAGAATTAGAAACAGAATGATTCCATTATGGTGGTAGTGGATAAACTTAGCAAGGCAGCACACTTTATACCTATAAAGACTACTCATAAGGCTCCAGATATTGCAGAAATTTTTATGAAGCAGATTTTTCACTTACATGGAATACCAAAGATAATAGTTTCAGACCGTGATTCTAAGTTTATGGGAAATTTTTGGAAGTCTTTGTTTAAAGGATTGAATACAACCTTAAACTTCAGCACAACATTCCATCCACAAACGGATGCACAGACATGCTAAGAATGTATATTAAGGACCAGCCTGGTAAGTGGGAGGACTACTTGCATTTAGGAGAATTTGCTTATAGCAATCATTACCATGCATCAGCCAAGCTTAGCCCTTTTGAAATTCTTTATGGTAGGAAATGTAATACACCAGTTTCTTGGAATGATCCAGTTAATAGAGTTATTCTAGGACCATAATTGTTGCAGGAACTAAAACTAATTGTGAAACAGGTACAAAGAAATATTAAAACTGCCCAAGATAGGAAAAAGAGTCAAGCAAACCTTAGAAGGACTCATAAAGAGTTACAGGTTGGTGAGCATGTTTTTCTTAAGGTAAGACCAAAAAAGAGTTCATTGAAATTGGGAAGCTGTGCCAAGCTAGCACCCATGTATTGTGGTCCTTTCGAAATTTTATCAAGCATTGGACCAGTGGCATACCAACTGGCTTTGCCACCAAATCTAAAGATACATAATGTTTTTCATATATCATTTTTAAAGAAATATGTACAAGATGCTACTCATGTTGTAAATTGAAATGATGTACAGGTGGGACAAGACGACGATTTTCAGGTGGAACTGGATTGTATCCTCGAAAGGAGGGAAACTCTACTCCGGAATCACACCATTGAGTAGGTAAAGGTGCAATGGAAGAACCTTAGCCTAGAAGAAGTAACCTAGGAGTTGGAGAGTAGTATGCCGGCAGCATACCCAACTATTTTTCAAGAACACTCAGAGAGTGAATAAACAACATCGAGGATGATGTTAAGACTTAACGGGTGTGTATGTAACCTACACGAATTTGGAAAGTATTTATTTTTATTGAAAAATACATTATGTTAACTGTTTTTACAAAGTTTTGTAACTATGACCAAATATGGTCAAGAATTATTGGAATGACTTATTATTATTATTTAATAAATTAAAAAGGAGACAAACACCCAAGGGAACTGTTAAATGAGTGTTCACTGAACCACTAGGAAGAATGAAAGCTATTAGAAGGCATGGGATAGATGGCAACATTTGCACTCCACCACTAGCTATTGGTTATGGGACAACTACCCCTAAATTTGTGGCATTGTCCCCCAGGTGGGTGGAAGAGAGCTGTTAGCTCATTAATGATCAGGTTAACCACAAAAAGGCCTAGGCATCCTAGAGAAGGAAAATTCAAATTGGGTGGGCAGCTCTATAATATTTTCTGCAGAAATATTTTCCTCGTATCAGATGATCACTAAGAGATTCGAATAGGGAGGCTAAGTGGAAGTGTATTTTAAGGTTGTTCAAATATTCTGAGAGGAGAACCAGAGGTGCTGGTGCATGTCTCTTGGACTACTGAATCTATACTAATGAATGAACTACTTTGTTGCTGCAAGAGGATTGACCTAAAGCTTCTACAGATTCTTCTTCCTGGTGGTTCAGTGAATAGGCTCACGGGTCCTAAGGAAAGTAATTTGTCCGTCTTCAAGAGTAGGTTGGGTGGAACAAGCTCCTTGGGTGGTTTATTTCTCATACAAATTATCAGGTTCTACAGTTCTGTTGTTATTTTCAGTCAAATAAATTCTGCATTTATAAGTAAGAAATTGTTTTATTTTTTGACCTAAGTATGACTTCTGAATGAAAATGATTTATGAAATGATTGATTCGATAACCTTCTCTATATTTTTTCCCATGTTTTTTTTGCATTGTACTCCAATACAGAGAATTGAATTAAGACAAATGAATGATAGGCAAATTGCCAATTGATTCGATAGAATAACTCTGTAATGATTTCTCTTAATATTGATTTATTAATTCTTCATGTTTAAAACTAATAAACATAATAGTTTACCACAGAAATCAGACTTATAATAGATTCCCTTAGTAATAAAAGTAAAATAATTCATCTCTGCACCAGTTTAGGTCTGCAGATATTTACTAAATGTTCTTTTTGATTTGCAATCTACTGTTGTTTCTTTTTCAACAAGAAGATGTTATGTTTCCACTTATTTCCTACATTATTGTTTTTAGAAATTTAACAGTTGCAAAATATTCTTTAAACAAAACCAATATATGAATTTTATTTCTCATTCCATTCCTTTCGTCAAAATTTTCCATGCGTTAAACTTAGCAGTATTTCTAGGTCTTTAATCAGTCTGCTATATTTCAATTTTTGTAGAATCAATATATTCTAGATGTTATTTCCAAAATCTTACAGTTATGTTACTACTAAACTTTCATCTTTATGAAGTTTGAAAACATGTATATTGTTCTTTTAAAATACCTAAGACTATTCTATAGTCAGTTTAAGGACCACACATTTAAAACATAAACATCAATCTCTTGTATTAAGTTTTCCAAAACCAAAACACTTTTCGGTTGTCTAACTACTATACTTATGTTAACTATTTTTACAATTCCGGTGCTGAGTGAGAGTTTCATTACTGTCTTAAAACACTTTTTCTTTTGTGATGCCTCAAACACCAGAAAACGAAAATCATCACCATTCTAACTCTAACTCAAACATTGTAAATTCAAGGTTTCGTTTCAAGAAAACCAACTAACATTCGGCACATGGCCTTTCATTAAAATGACAGTACTCTTGCTAGTCAAACTTTTCTACCATCGAAACCTATAGGTTAGAGTTTTTTTTTTCAAAACGTAAGATAGAAAACTTTAGCCATTTAAACACGTATAGTTTTCTAATTTCTACCATAAACTCAACACAGTATTTCGTTTTCATTGAAAACCTACATAGCACGAAATATCTACTTTTCACAGTTATGAGTCAACCAACGACATAAAACTTGTTACCAAAACAGTTACTAATTATTCTACACCGACGAAATGAAATATAGTCATTACACAGTAAATATTCGCAGTTTTAAAAACTGCTTGTTCCATTCAAATTAACAAGGGTTTATCCCTTATCAGTTACATCTCCAACATGGTATCTTTAAACCAAAAATTACAGTAAACATTGCAATAACTAGACTAGCCAAGAATCTTAGCAGCTGGGCACTTAACATTGGCTTCCCAAAAGTTACAAACACTGGACAAAAGTCGTGCCAGAAACCAAACATCAACACCTTGGCAAACATCTAGCGTCGACCACAACTGAACTAGGAGAACCAACGAGGTAAGGAACCATCGAGGCTTACCAGTGGACATGCAATGCTCTCCCATCAAGCCTCATGTAAATGATTCCTTCGACGAGAGAAAACCTGACAAAGAAAACCTATAAATGGTTAAATGAGAATTTAGAAATGGTTTTTAAAATGCTTTGAAATAATAGTAATTTGTAGAAAAAGGACTTTACCTTCTTTTTTCATGAGACACTCCTACAAATATAACCAATGAAGCTATCCATCCAACATTTGGAAGAGAGGGTTCCATTTCTGAGATCAATATTTTACCATTGCATGAAAATCGAAGCCGTTTCAAATACTTCAACGAAAACTCCGGACAAACACTCCTCAAACTACCAAAGAAAAACCATCTAAGGATTTAATCCTTCAAACTTTTAAGTTACTGCAACTTCCATCGAAGATTTGGCTTCTTAACATGACATTACTCATAGGTTAAATTCTTACAGGTTACGTGTTTGAGCTTGGGAAGCTCCTAACTACCGGCAAGACCCTAGAACCTCTCGGCCGATCGTCCTCACACCAAAGCTTTTACCATAAAGAAATGAAGACAAAAGACTTTTTCTCGACGTTAAAGGAGAGTGTAGTTAGGGTTTCATTGCAATCTCAAGAATCCACAGATCAATGGTGGAGGTTGCTTCCAACCAGGCTCGTTGGAGTTTGGACAACCTATGCTTTAAACACCTTATTTATTATTCCAACCACAACATTTCCAACTCGGTAGACTGTGGATCAAGCCTACTACAGCTCGATAGTTCAAGTTTAAAGTGTGCAAACTTTCATGTGCTTTTCATCCACGAGAGTATCCACATATTACTACATTCAATGCTTTAGTCAGATGACTTAAATGTCAAGCTAGCCTTTGGAACAATGCATTCATACTTGTACTCCAAACTTTAAGTCCCCATCATTTCACCTACCAACGATCAGACTTAGGGTTACAACGACCACTATACACCTTTTCGAAGTTTGATAATGCAAAGGTTGTGTTCGTATATATTATATATATATTTCATAAGTTTATATATGTCATATCCTATATTTAGAGTCCCATTATATGCATCGTATTAATATGTTCACATAGCATAGCTCATTTCATTATATGAATAATGGAATTAAAAGGTCAATCTCTATAGTTTGTGCAAGTCCTATAGTGGAACCATTATAAATATAAAGGTAGGACTTTAGGGAATGATATTTCAATAGTATGTTTGTTTATGCAAGTAGAGATGCATAAATACTATTTTTTTTTAATTATAATTGTTTTCAAATCATTCATGTTTTCCAAATACATTAATTGTTCCATGATGTCGATAGTATAAAGCTCTACCCAAAGTCGAATCATTTACATAGTAATAATACTTCTTATGAAATAAAAAGATAATAATAGTGTCACAATAGTATTTAGATAAACGTAACCTAGTACATATTCTGGAAATTCTTATGCATAGGCAATTTATCTTGACAAGTTTACCAATGAGTGCAGTTTAGATATTAATTATTGTAACTTTTGTAAAATGTATTTATGATCAAAATAACACATCTAGGCTAGACAACGATCCATACCTGAAGCAAGGAAGTACTTAGAAATTTTACCAAATATTGACGACTAATTGTAAAACATAAATACTCTTAGTACTTCATTTGTTGCATTGCTCTTACCTGCGAATCTGCGCAAGAAGAATAGGTTCACAAGCTTTAGTTGAAATAACTAAGTAAGCCTCAGCGTACCTCGTAGGACCCCTTTCATCATCATCATAAAACAACTGTCATCACCTTGTTAATGAAACTCTTTCGCAAAATATTTCGAGTTACAGTTATTACAAGCAAAACTAGTGTCGTAATCAATTTAAAGGAAGTATGATGTGTCGCTGTCATTAAAGAGGTTATCAGTTAAGAGACTCAATGACTAAATTATTTTCAACATTTATAACTTCAGTATTAATGATGCTTTATTTAAACATTTATTATTTCCTCATTTATAGTTTTTAAACATTTAATGTTGTTTTAAATTTTTTTAATTTTTATGAAATTATCGGGATGTTACATTCTACCTTTACTTCGAGCTCATTAAAAACAATAAGGAAGTTACAAGCATGCTTTCACATTCACTTCGAGCTCATTAAAAATAGTAAGGAAGTTACGAGCATTCTTCCAGCTTCACTTCGAGCTCCTTAAAAACAGTAAGGAGGCTACGAGCATTCTTCTACCTCCACTTCGAGCTCGTTAAAAATAGTAAGGGGGCAATGAGTATTTCTTCCATCTTCACTTCGAGCTCGTTAAAAAGAGTAAGGAAGTTACAATCATTTTTTTCATCTCTCCTTTGAGCTTGTTAAAAACAGTAAGGAGGTCACGAGTTTACTTTTTCGGGCTTGTTAAAGTTTTACAAAAAAGATTTTTATAGAGTTCTTTCACGCTCTTGTTTGACTCTTTAAATATGACAATATTGACGAGTATAGTTTCCCTTGCAGACTTGTTAAAGGATTTGAAGCAACATCTGCTTAAGTATAAGTTTAACCCTTTTCTGTACTTTTGCGGATTACTTACGAAAAATGAATACTATAGTCATACATGGCTAGAAGAGTTCTTCTCTCATTGTTTTATACTTTTTCGGGGGAGGAGACTAACTATACAAACAAGGACCTTTTGGAGCCTTCTTTAGGGTTTTTAGGATCTTGAAACATGAAAACGCCAAGCGAGCACTCACCTACTCGAGCTCGATGTGAAATCCATGAGAGGGTATATAGAGGATTGTTTAAGTTTTTCAAACTCTATAAACAAGAAAACACCAGCGAGCATTAAGCTACTTGGGCTCGGTATTAAAATCCACGAGTAGGTATATGGAGTTATTGTTTAAGTTTTTCAGACTCCTTAAAATTTAAAACACCAGCAAGCAAGAACGGATCTCGGCTCGATATTAAAATCCAGAGATCAGTACTATAGAGTATTCGTCTATCTCTTTTTCGAACTCTTTAAAAAAAAAAGAAGGTCCCGAGTCTTCCTCCCATGGGCTCATTAAAATTTTTACATGGTTGGACCTATTGAGTTTTCTATTTTTCTTGGACTCATTAAAACAACAAGAAGAACATTCTTTTACCAAAAACAATAAGGGATAAGAAGGGTATATCACATCTTTTTCAGTTTCAAAGGAAGTTAAGTCAGTCATGTCCTTGAACACAACACCTACTTGAGTCTTTCATGTTAGTTGGGTTTTAGTTTTTGGCCTTAAGGTGAACTTGATCTCTGAGTTTTTACTCCCCTAGTTAGTTATTCTTGAGAGCATATGGAGGGTCTATTATGTCTCCTACATGGTATATTTATATCATTTTCCCCTCCTGATGAAAGCTACCTTAGTCACTTTGTGTCATGCTCACTATTCAAGGATACAACCTGTGTCGGCCATTCTGCAATTTACCTTGACTTCATGTGTCGTCCATCCTGGTGTTAGTTTGTTTCATCGTGTTACTTGTCCTACTCCACATCATATCATACCTGTGAGTGTTCCATGTGTTGGATGATGGAGGATGCATTAAGGCCTCCCTTCCAGCGGACTTCTTCCCATCGACTTTAGTTCGTTATGCTCTAGGAATGAAGTTTAGAGTTTTGGTTAGTACCTTGGGGATTGTAGTCATCAGTGGTAGTTTCCCTCACTGTTGAATAAATGGGAATACATCAATGTCTCTTATTCGACAGGTTCCTCAAGTGTTCGACTTCAAGTCCTCTTATTCACACTTGTTGGATCGTACTAGGTACCTCTGGCCCCATTATCATTATCGATGGAAGCCCTCGCGTTTGTTAACGGTATACATCAATGACTGGTAATCAAATGATACCCCGCATGTTCGACTTCAGCTCACTTATTCGCATGGTTAGGGTTTGTACCTTGGGATTCTGATAGCATCACCATATTTATGTTATCACCCAAGTTGCGCAAGACTGAGCCTTACTCATTTTGGTTCTTTATGAGACATAGATCCAGCTTGTTGTTATGGCTATGATCTCTCATTTTGACATGGATCCACGCTTGTATTTCAGTGGCCATGCTCTATATATACATCTCCTAGTTATGTATTGGAGCTCATGTTACACATCTATATGATGTCAAGATTGTAATTGCTCGCTGACCTTGATCGTTGTTCCGGGTGTTTTTGTGACTTGGTTCTGCGGTTTCTTGCTCCTCCTCTGACTTGGACTTATAATGTAGTTTGGCCATCATTTCCAACTGACCTCACATATTAGGGGGAATCTGTTATAGGTCAAATCTACATTTCTCCATCCGTGATAACATTACGCTATCAATCACACAAAAGGACAACATGGATTGAAGAGATAGATTGCCCTAGATGATGTATAGACTAGAACTACTCTCTTCAGTTGATAAAAATCATGTTTACACTAACGTTTTGACATGTGCGCTACTCTATAGGCCGCAAACTAGTGCACATATGCTAGTATTCCCTACTATACTCAACTGAAACTAGTGCACACCTTGAAAATTGTTGCAAACGCTTGTTGAAAAGCATGAAAGTTGCACACTGTGCGCTACTCTTGTTGTATGAAACTCAAGCACATCTTAAGATGAAGTCAAAAATATATATTAAATTTACGAGTTGGGATAAGTTGAAGTTGGTTATGCAACCTCCCCAACCTCCCAATTCAACCACCTCTCGATTCCAACTGCCTACCTTGTCCCATAAATACAAGGAGGATCCATGAGAGAGGGACCTAGAAAAAAGGCTTGAAGCATTGTTATGCTGGAGGAAAGTCCCAAGTCATTGTGAAGAGTAGGATCCCAAGACTCAGTTGTAGAAACATCTCGACACATCAGGTATATTGTACTGATTTAATGTTTCTTTGACAATAAAAAGGTCGAAATACCCTTCCTGTCCCAAATCGAATGTCTACTAGATTGCATATTCATTGGGCTTAATATCTGATTATATTTGATGTTAAATTACTTTCTGATTTCATCATATTTATATATAGTCAAGATATGTTGAGGAAGGTATCTTTTGTGTTGCAGGTTCATCAAGCAGGAGATCAAGTGAAATCTAGGATCAGCTATTGGTTGTATTGGAGAAAACTCACTATGGCTTAGGAATGCCACAACAGACAGATGACTACGAGAAATCTACTCAATTCTCAAAGCAATGCTATTATAAATGAAAATGTTAAGATAATGGAGAAATGTAACCCACCTCGATCCAACATTTGATGTAGATCCCCGTTGGAGCTTTCAATCCACGCACTTGTAATCTGCAAATTAGTCTTGACAGCCAATATCCAACAAGTACATATAATACATAATTGACATTAACATTATCAATAACAATGGTCCATAATATCATAAGCAAATGTAACCCAATGTATAATAAACAACATTCACACCATGAATGGACGAGAATATGAGCATTTCTATTAATGGACAAGAAGAAGTACAAAGTGATACGACCTCTTGCCGGCAACCATTCTGAACCAAGATCTAGATCAATCCACTTGTTCCTCCACCACTTCAATCCTCCATGAATGGAAAACTCAAACTAGAAAGGTGTTTGGAAGGTGAACATAAATGGTCCACAACTACAAGGATCAATGAGTGCAGACTCAATATAGGGCTAAAATCCACTAGAGTTCCTTTACTATTCTCTTCTTCTTCTGTCCATATGCCACAATCGCCTGGGGTCTTCTACACAATTCTTCGAGGGTGCAATTCCCATCAAGTGAATAAAGTAGTTGGGGTCGAACCTGATGAGACATCGTCTGATTACCGGTCAATGATGTATACCGTTAAAAAATGCGAGATGACCCACCAATAATGAAAATGGGGATCAAGGCACAGAGCACAATCATCAGAGTGTGAATAAATGGGTTGAAGTTGAACACTAGGATGAATCCATCGATCAGAGGACATTGATGTATTCCCAAAACTGCCGATGGTGAGAGAACTTGCCACTAATGACTGTAAAGCTCAAGGTACTCAACCAAACTCTAAGCCTCAAGTCCCGGAATAAATGAGTTGAAGTCGACGGAATGAGACTCGCTGGAAGGAGGGCATTAAGGCATCCCCCATCAACCAGCACGAGGTACCAGCAATGCTGAAATATTTGGAAGAACTCAGGTGAAACGGACTGACTCAATAAGGATGGCCGACACGCAATAGTCAAGAGAACTGAGGAGTGTCCGACACTGGTTCAGGACTTCCTTTTAACAAGAGCATGAGCAGATGGATAGACTCAGGCAGCATAGACTCGACATAAACTGTGCAATGCAGGAGGCATCACAGAGGGATCCATAATGACTAGAAGCTTAACCCATCGGTGGAGAAAACGGAGAAACAAGTACAGCTCGTAAGGCCCAACTATAGTCCCGACTCATAATGTACAAAGTGGAATGAATGCTCTATTCAAAGGTGACACAACAGCTGCCAATAGGAAATAATGACCATAATCTCGTCTGGCTTTTTGGAATATTTGATTTTCTTTTTCATATTTGGGAAAAGCTTGAAAAAGAATAAAATTTCTTATAGTACAACAGGTGAGGGAACGAGTGTCAAATAGCTAGCAGACTAGTCCCAAGCAGTGGAACATACCTATGCTCAATGCAAGGAGATGTGTGTAGGATGTGGACACTTGGGGGTATGTTCCCTCAGGGTCAAAAGGTCATCAAATTGTGAAGGGAAAATATATAAGATCTGCAGGGCTCGATAGGGGAAAGCGCTCAGGCACCAGGCTATCAATTGAGTAAGCGGGAGCCGGCACAAGGCTCAAGCGACAAGCAGGATAATGCAATGCAATCACAACTTGACATAAAAGGAGAGTCCTTTTTAGTAAAGTTAGTCTCCTCACCCGAAAAAGTGTAAAACAATGAGAGAAGAACTCTTCTAGTCACGTATGACTGGAGTATACCTTTTTCGTTATTAATGCACAAAGGTCCAGAAAAGGGGTAAAATTATACCTAAGTGAATGTCGCTTCAAATCCTTTAACGAGTCTGAAATGACAAGCATATTCGGAAATCTTGTTTGATTTTGAAAAAGTCTAACAAGGGCTTAAAAAAGACTTTATAAAAAAATTTTCCGTAAAGGTTTAACGAGCCCGAAAAACTAAACTTGCGACCTCCTTACTGTTTTTAACGAGCTCAAAGGAGATATGGAAGAATGCTTGTAATGGGGGCATACGAGTGTCAGGGACATGCGAGACTAGTTCCAAGCGCATGAAACAAAGCTATGCACAATGCAAGGAACATGAGCAAGATAAGGACACTCAGGGGGTGTCTACGGATTCGGATAGTAATAGGTTCAAATGCATCATAACAATGGGGAGGCCTAAACCTATCCGCAAGGTTCCGAATATGCCTGCCATGACTGAAGCAAATGTCGAAAAGGACCAGTAAACAAGTATAAGTCTAGCTAAGAATCCTGTCTCCAAGAAACATAAGTACCCAGATCATCTCTAAAACGTACGTAAAGACAAATCTGATATAAGTCACTACGGTAGAAACATTTTCAACTTCACTATTGTTAACCTCAAACATAATGCAAGTAGAGCTAACCACTGAAGGTGCCATAGTACCAATACCTGAGGGATCAAAATGATCCTCTTAAAAATGAAGAGAAAAGCTCAAGGATGTGAAGGAATCTGCAGTGGAAAATTCATCATCACAGGAGTTGGAAATTCTAGAAGTAGAATCGAACTCATCAGGATCACTGATTTGCATATCTATAGGAGAGTCTAAAGACTCGTCACTAGGGAAATAAGACTTGAATGTCAAACCGGGGCTAGACAAAACTATGCCTGGATCAAAATGTATGGCAAACTATATTCTAGACTCATCTTGTTCAATAAGATCAAGGGTAGGAGGGGAATGAGACCTATGATAGAAATCCTCCCAAGGCTCGTTGTTACCATGCATGGACTCGATAAAATCTTCATTCGAAGGTAGAGTACCATCAAGGAATTCGTGTGAACAAGATGAGTTGGTTTCCCAAACTGCCAGCGTAACGGGATCTTCTTCAACTATCTGGGAAGAAGAGAGATATGGATCTGCAGTGGTTTGTTGGATATGATCGTAAGCAAGCTCCACTACAGATAAAGGCATAGACATCCCGACATGCGCAATGTCTCCAGACATGGAACTCATGGATGGTAAATTCCATGGCTCATCTAAATAAGAGGTCCGGAATAACATATTATTTGAAGGAGAAGACGCATTGTCGATAATGGTTCCAATAAAATGCACAGGCGTAGAATGGTTAAAAGTTCCCATCAATGAGGGGTACATTCCAACACCTATGTTCCCAGTTGTCGGCTGGGAATTAGAAACTTGTGGGACTAAAGATCCTGTGGATGCTGTGGAAGGAGTGCCAACATAATCCATCTGATCGATCGTCACAATCTTGCCTTCATGGGGAAAGCAGATAACTCTAAATATAGTAGACGCAACAGCCTTCATAGCGTACATCCAGTTCCGACCCAGTAAAAGGTTGTAGTTGATGGGTGCATCAACCACTTCAACTTCAATAGGCACGGACTTACCTCCCAAGGAGACAACAAGGGAATGGATAATTCCATGTGGTGTAAAAGACCTATCGTCGAATGCAGTGAGTGTAGTTCTAGACGCGAGTAGAGGAGGAGAGCCAAGAGATTTCCAACAAGTTAACGACATTACTGATGCTGAGGCACCTTAATCAACCATAGTATGTTTGATGAAGCTCTTAACGAAAAACACCTGGATTTGAAAAGCCACGTGGTAAGGCAAGCGAGGTTGGACATCAGTAGTATTGAACTTGATAACACTAGGATTTCCCCCATCCTGAACTCCTAACACACTCAAAAGGGCATGCTTCTGAGAAGGACAGGCTTGAAAAACCTCAACAGCCGACATGGCACACGGAGATTGGCCCAAATATTCTACGATGGGGTAGTTCTGGGCGGCTCGAGCATTATGATTATGCGTTGAGCGCTTGAGAACACCTTTCGGTATCCGCGGCATAATAGAGGGCTTCTCGTTATGCAAGTAATTTTCAGGAGGAGGGGGAGGCTCATTCCCCAAATTCGTTTGTGGTGCACCATAATCGCGTTGACAAGTAGCAACACAAACCTCCGACTGAACCATATTCACACATACATAACCACTAGTATTGGAAGAAGACGTGGTCGTTTCATTATTACCATAACCAGTGGTGGGAGCATGCGAAGCCATGTTTTGATGATGAGGAAGGGGATCCTTCAACACAGCTAGGCTCTATGCCAAATGCTTCTATTCTTCTTCAATTCGAGGACATAAGTGAGTAAGATGATCCTCCCCACAAAGCTTGCAAGGGAATTTCACCTTGCGCCTAGGTTTACGATCCTCGCCAACATTACCACCTTCCCGAGGAGGGTTGGCATTCTCTTTACGAGGAGTATTACGATTGCTATTGTTGTTACTTCCATTGTTTCCACCCCTACAATTATTTCTCCCCTTTTTCTTACCACCAGGTTGCTAGTTACCCGATGGTTTCGTTGATTGCACATTGTGTACATCAGATGACGGAGTGGAAGTGGACAAGTTGTGAACTTGTCCAGGAGGAGACTGGTTTAGCGACAAATTTTGCATTTGATTAGCTACCAAGTTTACAGGGAGAGTGCATGCGGACCCCATGATGCCATCGGCATGTGGTCCAGGAACTGACATAGGCTCATGTCTTGTTCTCGGTGCGTCAGGAATAATGTCATACAAAATGCTAGACTGAGAATAAAGTAGATCTAACTGCTGGACTTTCAAGATAGCTTGTTCCTCAGTCACAATGCCGGACATCGAAACATCCTTAGCAATGTATGGGAGTAAAGACTTAAGGAACCACTCCAACCAGAACTCTAGAGGAATGTTAGCTTTCACTAATCTCTTCCGCCGACGCCACTCTTGAACATGGTCAGAAATATGTGTGGCCTTATTCTGATGGGAGGTGGAAAACAACTCAATACCAGTATCATAACGAACCGACAACTGGAAATGGTCTAAGAAAACCAAAGCAATCTCATTGAATGCCTTATAGGTGTTTCTAGGAAACTCCACATACCACTTCGCGGCTGCCCCCATGAGGGTGCGTTGAAATAGTCGTAATCTAATGGAATCATGATTCAAAGAGTTGGAGGAGCACCAAAGGTGAAATGTTGTGACATGATCTCCCGAGTCCTCACCACCTTTCCCTTCAAACTTTGGAATGTCCGAAGGAAGCTTGGTAGGGACCGGGGGCCAAGTAGGGTCGTGACACACCGGATCATTCGTGAGATTTGAAATATCTGGGAGATTTAAGCATTCAAGGAACGAGAGCTGAGTGTGGAAAGCTTGATTATAAGCCCCCATAAAAGGTTGGTTGAATGGAACTGTCTTATAAGATGGACCAAAAGCTTGACCATGAGGATTCAACTGCTGATACTGAGGACTTGACGGCCCATAAGCTTTCCCATGGCCATAGTATTGATAACCTCCTCTTGGATGACCCATTTGAGAGTAAGCAGGTATATGCATGTTTTGGGCACCATATTGGGGTGGTGGGTTATACTGGTGGCCAGTACCGACTGTGTTGTAGTAAGGGTTGCCACCATGAGTATGGGGCATATATGTACTATTCATAGCGAGAACTGTGTTGTAATGACCATAATGGTATGGTATTTTCCCACCCCCAACATTAGGATTAGCTTGAGCAGTTGTGTGGTGACCAAAAGCATGAGAAGTATTCCTAGCCCCAACATTAGTGTGATCAGTAGCAGGGTTGGTGGTGTGATGTCCATGTGGATAGGAAATATTCCCACCCCCTACATTAGCACTCTAGTGGCGGCAGTGGACGCAAAATTATCCGGTATATGTCCACCCCCGTGGTTGGGAGCAATGGTATCATGTGCAAAAGTAGTCCTAGGTTGACGAGTAGCGACACGTGTATTAGGTGGTGGATGGTGAGTCATATTCTGAACAACATTCCGGTTAGGTTTTGTAATCCTAGGAGGTGGTCGTCTTCCAACATTAGCATTGTTAGGAGGAACATGGCCAGTCCCCATACTATGTGAGTGGGTGGACAACGTAGTGCCCCCAGTGAGGGTAGTTCCCCCAGTGGGTATAGTATGGCTAACACTTTGGGTAGTGCCAGCGTGACTACCAACCATACTGGAAGGTTCGACAGTATTATGACTAGGCATACCAAAAGAGAGTGCGGTGGGGTTGATCGTAGGGCTAATGTCATCATGAGTCTCAGGCCTCTCGTATCTATAATCACGTGGAAACGAAGGAACGAAAGGCTCGTCCTGTTCTTCATCCTCGGGTAAGTCAGGCATTCCGTAAAGATAATTATTCGGATTTGAAGGATCAAACGGATCCCGGTCAAGTGGATTAGGCCAAATAGAACTAAGTTGAGTGTCAGGTGGATCACCTCCCCAATCCTCATGAGGAGTATGGGGATCGGAAGTATGGTCAACTCTACCCGAAGGAGTAGAACGGTCTTTCCCAATATCGGGATGTGCAGCCATGTAATCTTCAATGTAAGTCTCATATGAATCTGAAGACTCAGAGGGAGCCCTCTGGCGTCCCCTAGCAATATGGCGTGTAACCTCGAGTGGCTTTAAACCAGCCAAATGACGGGACCGATGGAGAGTAGGGCTCCACGCCATGTTATTTCTGGAGAGAGACACAATGTCCCCTAAATGCCAACTATCGATAAAAAACAGTAAATCAAAAGCACACACCTAGAGAAACTACATCCAAGAGTAGACAGACAGAGTGGCTAAATGAGCTCCCGACACTAGAGCCGATATGTCTCACCTAGGAGAGGCTTGAGACTCCCAAACTATAGCCAGAGGTAATAGAATCAGTTATAGAGACACCCAGGCTTCACTGTGTTGATAGGGTCAAGTCCACTATACGAACACAACTGTGTTGTCTAATCCCTATCTGACTCAAGACACAAACAGCATAACCACTGCAAGTACCCTGTGCAGTACCTAGGTAAGGAAACTATGTTCACCGCAATATAACCAATGCTCAGGGGGAAAGTCGCAGGTGGGACCCATCATATGGGCAGGGTAGCTAAGCCCGAAGCACAAGAGGACGAACCTCTGGTACCCCCAGATATGAACAAATACTGGATATATCTCCCATGTTTAGCCGGTATCATAGGGATATCTCCTCAACCAACATCTCGTGACCTCGTGCTTAACTCTGGATTGAGTAGAGCTTCCTGAGAACAATGATCTATACCATGGATTCCTCCACTCCCTGGTCAGACACCTAATGTTTCATCTAGTAGTCTTGGATTCTTAACTCATAGTGATCTATTCCAAGACTCTAAACTGATGCTAGTTGGTGTAACCTATAAATAAAATCGGTCTAATCAATTTTAAGATTAAGCGTTAATTTTAGTGGCTGTGATTACTCAAAGGATATGATCATGAAACTAGTGATGTGTAGACTCAATAATATGCAAAATCGTCCAATCCTAGACTCATCTATCCAATAAAACAATGTCACTAATATGCAAAATCAACCAACAATTCCAAAATAAAAATGCAATCTTTTATCTTTTCAATGCACAAGCAGAACCTAAATGAAGGCAACAAGCACTCAATGCAAAATGCAGTACATGGAAATAAAATATTTTTGTATTTTCACTTATAAACAAGAAGGAAAATGCAAAAAACTAAATGTATTTTTTTGTATTTTTCAATATAAATGGAATGGGAAAATGCAAGCAAAACCCTACCATTTAGTCACTGAAGTGCCGAGAAGATCACTAAGACAACCCAACAGATCCTAAACAGCAAGACTCAGCCAAAGGAATGAGCTCAAAAGGAAGAAACCAAGAGCCTAAAACCAAATATTGGTAGAAAACCAAGAAATCTCAGCCAAGAGAAATGAAGAGATCTGGTCACAACCAAGGCATGAAATAGTCAAGAAAGAGGCCAACAAAGACTCCGGAACCGACCAAACTCACCCAGCAACAACCAATAGCCATAAACCAACAAAATCCGGAGTTACACGCTACCATTGAAGGAAATCCTACGGATACCCGCGAGCAGTAGAATAAACAGAGGTGGGTAGACGCGGGCAGAACTAAGCTAGCCCGCGAGTGAGGAAAGGCAAATGGGAAAACAAAGAGTCCAGAGGCTAAGAAAAGCAAGTTTTCTACAGTGTATCTAAACGGCCAATCAGTGACACAGAGCTTCAATAAATAGCAACTCTAATTATGGACTAATGCTCAAAAATTTTCCCAAACATGGATGTTTTCCCCAGCGAAGTCGCCATTTCTGTATTGGAGAAAACTCACTATGGCTTGGGAATACCACAATAGACAGATGACTACCAGAAATTTACTCAATTCTCAAAGCAATGCTATTATAAATGACAATGTTAAGATAATGGAGAAATGTAACCAACCTCGATCCAACGTTTGATGTAGATCCCCGTTGGAGCTTTCAATCCACGCACTTGTAATCTGCAAATTAGTCTTGACAGCCAATATCCAACAAGTACATATAATATATAATTGACATTAACATTATCAATAACAATGGTCCATAATATCATAAGCAAATGTAACCCAATGTATAATAAACAACATTCACACCATGAATGGATGAGAATATGAGCATTTCTATTAATGAACAAGAAGAAGTACAAAGTGATACGATCTCTTGCCGGCAACCAATCTGAACCAAGAACTAGATCAATCCACTTGTTCCTCCACCACTTCAATCCTCCATGAGTGGAAAACTCAAACTAGAAAGGAGTTTGGAAGGTGAACATAAATGGTCCACAACTACAAGGATCAATGAGTGCAGACTCAATATAGGGAAAAAATCCACTAGAGTTCCTTTACTATTCTCTTCTTCTTCTGTCCATAAGCCATATGTGTTCAATATATAGTCCTCTCAAAGGTAGGTGGAAGGACTCATCGAGACGTTACTTGGGCAGATGGAGAGCCAAAGGTCAACCAATGACCACTTTTTGGGAGTAAAAAGTGATAAAATAGTGGTTTTTACCATTTTACTTGATACACGCAGGCTATAGTGATGCAACGCGTGGGTACGCATGCTATAGTGATGCAATAGTTGGGTAGGAATAAAAATAGGGAAAACTGGTATCACTAAAGGATAAAATGGATCTGAGTCACTGAAATGGATCCTATAGGCCAAAGAATGCTGATGCTCACAGGGTGGAATATTTCTGTGTAACATCGGTTAAAGGTATGTCTTTCGATATCCCGATCTCTTTCATTTGTAAGAACTAGTTGTAATGTAATTAATGTATTTAGCTGTCAACCTCGCCCGGTTGGTAGTGTCCATCTCCTCACTATAGGGTAAAAATCTCGAACAACAGTAATGATTAACTTAGTTCATTATACATGTTTATTATGCATTGTTTTCACCCTTCAAGGGATGGGTTGATAGTCTTGGGAAATGAAGGGAATAACCCCTGACGTGTTTCATATCCCCTCTATGGTCAGGTGAAGGGAGAAATCATGGTCAGAAGGAGACCGAACCCTGGAAGAAGGATAAAGGAACTTAGGTGGAGTTATTGACAGAATTTCAGTTTGGAATTTGACATGGTTGGAATGCTCAGATGGGGTGGGGATTGCATCATTGGATAGAAATCTCCAATATCTTTCCAATGATACCAACCTTGTACCATTTGGACTAAGGATGAGGAATTTATGACCCTTTGAAGTTTCCTTAGAATCTTGTGGGAGCAGGGGTCTGTGGTCCCGACCTTTCCACATCCGCAAGGACCCTTCTGCATCCGCAATGTGGATTGTGGATTGCGGAGGTTAGGGAACGACCATTGGAGTGACGGATATGGGCTTCCGCATTTCTGCATCTGCAATGCAGGTTGGGGTTGCGGAAGGTAAATTCGTCAGTGTGGGTTTCCACATTTCTGTATCCGCAATGCGGATTGTAGAAGGTAAAGTCGCCCGTCGTGGATTTCCACATTTCTGCACCCGCAATATGGATTGCAAATCGCGGAAGGAGAAATTTTTCGGAGGTTGGAATTGGATTTTCACATTCCCGCATTCCTCAATGCAGAATGTGGAAGTTGGAATTATCAGGAGGACAATGTTGGGGACTCCGCATTCTTAATCCCGCAATGCGGATTGAGGAATGCATACTGTGGATCGACTGCATTTGCAGCTATGTGTGGATTTGGAAGAATTTGGAGAGAAAACAAAAGAAAAAAAAGAAATTAGAGGGTTTCCCATGGCCTCTGAAGGACACCAGGGATGTGTAGGAGCGTGACAAAGTGGTATCAGAGCTTTAGTTGCAGCATTGGGAGCTCTTGGGGCCAAACCATGCATGAAATTATGCTCGAGAAATTTTGTTTTTGGATTGATGAATTGACCAATGATTAATTCCAGGTTTGAATGGATATGTTAAGGGGTTATTTTCATGCTTGTAATGTCTAATAGATGTCTATGTTATGCACAGTGACGATAGCAACAGTAAGTCGAATTGTATAGAAGGGCAGTGCGCAGAAGGCGGGAGAATGGTCACCTTCAACAATGAACAAGATCTATTTGAGCCAGAGGATGATGTGCTGGGTGATAACATGAAAGAAGCACATACATAGGCTGAGTTCGATGGAAGGAGGGCACAAGTGATGCCCCCAAACTTTACCGAGACCATGGTAAGCTTCAATGAGCGAATGATGAAGGCATAGGAAGAGCAACACCAACTCAACATGGCCATATTATAGATCCTCACAGACATGCATCAGAGAATAAATGGTGGTTCTAACCCAAGCAATGAAGGCCGAGAGGAAATAAATGAAGAAAGTCACCCTAGGGGTCGTTCTAGGAGAAGGACTCCAAGCCCTAGAAGTGATTCTGTGAGCAAAAAACACAGAACGCCCTCTCCTAGGTTTTCCTCCACTAGGTCAGATGACTCCCAGGGTTCCCAAGGAATCCCAAGACATACCTCCAGTAGAAGTAAGAGCAGAAAGAGGCACAAAGGTATCCCACAAGGTGAGTTTAGGAAGGCAAGGCCTCCCACTTTTGATGGATAAAGAAAAGAAGGAAAAGAACCAGATGCATGGCTTCTTGGAATTAAAAAGTACTTCATAATGCATGAGTATTCATAGAATGAAAAGGCTAGGGTTTCCATCTATAACATTAGTGGTAGAGATTCAATTTGGTGGTAACACCCCATGCAAGTGAAAGGAATTAGTGAAAGAAGAATCAACTGGGAAAGGTTAAAAAGACACTTCTGGGAGAAATGCCTATCAGCTAGGTATTATGATAACAAGAGAAAAGAGTTCAATGAACTCAGATTGAGGCAGAACACTATGGATGAGCATGTCCATAAGTTTTTGGAGCTACTGAGGTATGTAGACTACATCTAGGATGAAAGAGTGAAGATACAATGTTTCCTTGGTAGTCTACCACATAATTATAGAGATATGATAGAGTTTGTAAATCCACCAAGCTTGGATGAAGCCATTATAATGGAAGAGCATTGCTATGAGTAGAGTAAAGGTAAAACAGAGATGCAGCTAGCATGGAAGGGTAAACCGAGAGGAAGGTTAGAACAAAATAAAATTGGATTCAAGCCACCACTCATAAATCAGCCCAAAACTTTCCCATAGGTATAGAAAGCAAGGAGTGGATTCAAGCTGGTTGTAACAACAAAGAAAGCATCAAAAGGACCGCTTCAGTGTTGGGGTTGTGGCGGAAACCACATGCTTAGAGATTGTCTGACTAGAAGAGAGAACCCCATGAGCTTGCACAACTTGGAAGAGGAAAATACAGTGGGAGAGATGGCAAGAGCAACACCTAGGATTTATGCAACACTAAATGACTATCAAGCAGACCATCAATCAACAGTGGTGGATATTGAAGTTAATATTGCTAATCAGTCTATTTATGTTTTAATTGACCCAGGATCTACTCATAGCTATGTGTCTCCTAAGATAGTTGAAGGTTGTTCTCTTTGTAAAGTAAAGCATAGTAAGCCTTACCTAGTTCAATTAGCCACAAGTACCAAGAGAAAGGTAAGTGAGGTAGTGAAGGAATGACCTATAGAATTGAATAGACTCCTCACACATACAAAATTAAATGTCATATCATTAGGATCATATGATGCCCTAATTGGCATGGATTGGTTGGAAAGACATAGATCCAAGTTGGAATGTTATGAGAAAGCACTTAAATACATTGATGATGAAGGAAGGCCAATGTTGGTGAAAGGAATTCCTAAGCATGTTTCAGTAAGGAAGATTTCAGCCTTACAGCTGATAAAGTTCTAAAAAAGGGTTTCCAATTATATGTTGTGCATATATCAAATTCAACAGAAGATAAAGGGCCCAAGTTAGAAGACTTTCGGCTATTACAAGAGTTCCATTATGTATTCCTAGATGAAGTGCTAGGGATGCTACCCAAGAGAGACATTGACTTTTCCATTAACCTTGTTCCAGGAGAAACACTGACTTCCAAGGCTCCCTATAGAATGAGCACACCAGAATTGATAGAATTTAAGATGCAGCTACAAGAATTAATGGATAAAGAATATATCAGACCGAGTGTATCTCCTTGGTGTGCACCTGTGTTATTTTTCAAGAAGAAGAATGGAACTTTGAGACCGTGTATATATTACAGGAAGCTCAATAAGGTGACAGTTAAGAACAAGTATCCATTGCCCAGGATTGATGACATTTTTTACCAAATGAAGGAAGATAGAGTGTTTTCAAAGATTTACTTGAGGTCTGGGTATAGTCAAGTGAGGATTAAGGAAGAAGACATTCATAAGACAACCTTCAGGACAAGGTATGGCCATTATGAATTCACAGTGGTGTCATTTGGTCTTACCAATGCACCTTCTACATTCATGTGCCTCATGAATAGTGTCTTCAACAAATACTTGGATAAGTTTGTAATTGTGTTCTTGGATGACATTCTTGTTTATTCAAGGAATGAAGAACAACATGAAGAGCATATAAGGATGGTGTTTCAAGTCCTTAGAGAACACCAGTTGTATGCCAAGTTAAGAAAGTGTGAATTCTATCAAAGGAAGGTGCATTACCTAGTTCATGTCATTTCAATAGAAGGTATTGCAGTTGATCCAGAGAATATTGAGGCCATAATGGATTGGCCCATTGCCAAGAATGTTGCAGATGTAAGATCTTTTATGGGTTTTTTGGTTACTACATAACGTTTATTGAAGGCTTCTCCACGATTTCCCATCCAATCACTTCATTGCAAAGGAGGGATATTAAATTTATATGGATTAAAAAATGTGAGAGAATTTTCCATTAGCTAATGGAATTACTTACTAGTGCACCTGTTTTGAAGATTGTAGATCCAAATAAAGATTTTGTAGTATGCACAGATGCTTGCATTGAAGGGCTCGGTGGAGTGCTAATGCAAGAATGGTTCGTAATTTGTTATGAGTCAAGGAAGTTAAAGGATCATGAAAGGAACTATGCTACACATGATTTAGAGATAGCATCCATAATTCATGCACTCAATAGGTGGAGACATTATCTCTTGGGAAGAAGATTTGAGCTAAGGATAGATCATATGAGTTTAAAATATTTGTTTGACCAGCGAAATCTGAATTCTAGAAAGACTAGGTGGATGGATTTCCTTTGCTAATTTGACTTGGAGATTAAACATGTCAAAGGTAAGGAGAATAAGGCTGCAGATTCACTCAACATAATATTTCACATTGCAGCAGTAAGTAAATGTGGAACAGATTTGAAGACAAGAGTCCTTGAAGCTCAAGCTAGTGATGAAACTTACCTTCAGATCAAAGTGAAATTGCAGAAAGGAAATGTGGATGAAACATGTAAAATATATTAGATTGGTGAAGGTGATGTCCTCATTTATCAAGGTGCTAGACCGTACATTCCATACTGTGGAGAATTGAAGGCTAGTGATGGATGAGATACATCAAATGCAATATTCTGGGCACCCGGGATATCAGAAGACTATAACAGAAGAAATGAAGAAGTACTTTTCGCATGGGATGAAGAAGGACATAGAAGAGTACATTGCTAGGTGTTAAAAGTTCCAGGAGGTCAAGGTAGAGCATTAACATCCGGCAGGATTGTTGCAACCATTGCCCATTCCAGAATGGAAGTGGGAAGTGACATCTCTGTATTTTATAATAGTTTTTCCAATAATAGTGAAGAAACATGATTCAATAATGGTAGTAGTGGAAAAGCTATCAAAGGTATCTCATTTCATTCCAGTCAAGTCCACCCATAAAACAAGCGACATTGCAAATATCTTCATGAAGGAGGTATTCAGGTTGCGTGGATTTCCTAAGGCAATAATATTAGACTGTGACACAAAATTCACTTCCAATTTTTGGAAAGGGTTGTTTCAGAAATTGGGAACTAAGTTGAATTTCAGTACAACATATCATCCTCAAACAGATGGTTAGACTGAGAGAGTAAATCAGATTCTTGAGGACATGCTTAGGATGTATGTGATGGATAAACCATCCAAGTGGGAAGACTATATACACCTGGTATAATTTGCATACAACAATGGACATCAAGCATCATTTAATATGAGCCCTTTTGAGGTGTTGTATGGTAGAGGATGCAGATACAGTGAGTTGGGATAGTCCCGTGAACAGAGTAGTGCTTGGACCATAGATGATTCAAGAGATGGAAAATGAAGTAGTTAATATCAGGCATAATTTGAAGACATCACAGGACAAACAGAAGAGTTATGAATATCTGAAAAGAGTACATAAAGAATTTCAGATTGGGGATCATGTTTATTTGATAGTGAGACTGAGGAAAAGTTCCATGAAACTAAAAAGTTGTGCCAAGTTAACACCTAGATATTCTGGGCCATTTTAATTCCTTGATAGGATAGGACCAGTTGCATATAGGATTGCATTGCCTGCTAACATGAAAGCTCATAATGTTTCTGTGTCTGTTTTCTTAATAAATATGTACATTATCCTAATCATATAATTGATTGGCATGTGATACAGGTGTAACCCGAGGGGGAGTTCCAAGTAGAGCCTATGTGCATACTCGAAAAGAATGTTACCTTTCTCCAGAATAGGGCCATCAGGCAGGTGAAGGTGCAATGGAAGCACCTTAGTCTCGAAGAGGCTACATGGGAGCTAGAGGATGACATGAGAGAGGCATTCCCACTTTTTGTTAGTTTTGAGAACATCGAGGACGGTGCTATTTTAAGGGAGAGGGATTTGTAATACCCCATTTTGGCCCATATGGTTTAGTAGCCTCAATGTAAATATTATGTAAATTCTATGTGTGTGTTTTCCCTAGTGTGGAGCTCAAGGCCAAGGCCCCACTAGTGGATGTTCAGGCTTTAATTTCATATGCAAGTATTTGACAATTGATTATCCATGAGCTATTAAGCCATGAAAATTTGTAAATGATGTAATTATTAATTAATGCAATAAAATACCCAAGAAGATGGCTAAGCAGGAAACCAATGAGAAGGGGCCATGTGTATCCACTAAGGGGAGGTGAGGGGGTTTGGGATTGGTACCCATGCTTCCACATGTCCAACTTTGAACCCATTTGATTCCCCATGCTAACATTAATGCATCTATAAGAGGGTGGGTGAGAAAAACAGACCCGTGAATTTGAGGGAGTATGGGGAAACCTGCGAATCTATATGAAGAGTATGGCCCTATGCGTTGCTTGTCCCTTAAGCCACTCCACACCTGGGAATTCATGATACTATTTGTTAACCATGGATTGATCAAGAACACAAGTGATAAATGCACACATATAGCCGAGTCAGGAAGAAACAAGAGAATATTGTGATTTATGTGAGCAGAATGTACAGAGCCGGATGTGTAAAGAAAACCCTGTCTAAGGATGAAACCTGTTGGGACAACCATAGATCTGTTCATGGAGATAAATTGCAGAGCTTGAATGGCCTATAGAACCGGTGAGATTCCTTAGATCGATTGCAGAAGACCGAATTGCAGGGCCAAAGCTAGGGTGCGATCCCGTGAGTAATTTGATTGTATAACATATTCAAAGGTCACTTATGGTTGGGTATGCTTGATAAACCTATTGAAGGTTGTAATCTCATGAAGAGAAGCAGATGGACCTTTTTATTCCCACCCTGAATAGCACTAGAGGGAAAGGGCCTTGAGGGACTGTACAACAGAGAAGAGGGCATTCCTTGTGTTGGGTGAGGTAGGTAATGTGGTTTCCATGCTTGCTGAGTGTTCTGAGATGCCTGGAGCTCTGTGGTAGAGCTCACTAGCTTAGCAGTATTCCCCCTTGTTCCCTGGATTGCTTGATAAACCCAACTATAGTCTAGCTTAGCAATGGGATGATACCTTGACTGTGAGAGAGCCGGTTAGCTCTCCTTAGTGGATACATAGCCCATCTCGGGGGTGGTCTCTCAGCTAAAAGAGTATAGGATGGACAAAGACCTAGGGTTGGGTGGAAATTTGTCCTCGCTTAGCTAGTTGCTTGGCGAAGCTTCAGTCCAATGATAAGTTTTTCTATGTGTTAAATTATGTTATTTCATGTATTATGCTTATGTGTTGATGCTCAAGTTGTTGAATGAATTTTGTATGAATTTGATCAATAGATAGACTGTGTATAATCTTGAGTAGAAGGATGAGTTCATGTTGAATACTTCATCCATTGCATGAATGTGATGTATGACTAACCTTGCAGGTTGTAGGTGTAATCATTAACTTAGTTCATTATACATGTTTAGTATTCATTTTTTTCACCCTTCAAGTGATGGATTGACTTCCCCTGGTCTTGGGAAAGGAAGGGAATAACCCCTGATGTGTTTCAGAGCCCCTCTGTGGTCAGGTGAAGGGAGAACTCATGGTAGGAAGGAGACCGAACTCCTGGCAGAAGGATAAAGGCACTTAGGTGGATTTATGAGAAGAATTTCAGTTTGGAATTTGACACGGTTGGAATTCTCAAATGGGGTGGGGATTGCACCATTGGATAGATCTATCCAAGAGATTTCCAATGGTACCAACCTTCTCCCATTTGGACTAAGGATGAGGAAATTATCACCCTTCGAAGTTGCCTTAGAAGCTTGCGGGAGCAAGGGTCTGTGGCCTTGACCTTTCCGCATCCGCAAGGACCCTTCCGCATCCGCAATGCAGATTGCGTATTCCGAAGGTTTGGGACCGATCGTTGGAGCGTCATCTATGGGCTTCCGCATTTTCGCATCCGCAATGCGGGTTGCGGATTGCGGAAGGTAATGACACCGGCATGGGTTTCTGCTTTTCCACATCCGCAATGCGGATTGCAGATTGCAGAAGGTAATGTCACCCAACATGGATTTCCACATTTTTGCATCTCCAATGCGGATTACGGATTGCAGAAGGAGAAATTTAATGAGCGCAATAACTCTTCACGTTGAACGCATGAACTCTTCGAGTAGCCTGCAAGAAAAATTCGCGTAATGAACATGAAAAATTTGAGTAGTGTGTAGGAAAAATTCATCTCTTCCTAGTAAAACAGGTCTATGTACTGTAAAAAAATGCTTGTGCACATACAAATTGTCATGCAAAAGAATTCCACTGTGTAGTAAGTTGAAGACTCCGCTCTATGACTGGTTCATATTTTAATTCAAAATTACAACATTTCAGTAAGAATTTTTTTATGACATTTTCACAACAAAAAATGGACCACTTGGACCCCTTGTAGCTCAGCTAAGAGTTCAAACATGGCTGAAACAATACTCAAGCTCCACAACTAGCATGAAAAATCAGTCTTCTTATGCTACGTCCATACAAATCTATGGAAAAATAAAGTTTCGACCCAAGATTTTCAACTTCGCTTAACGCTACTACCACCTAACCCAAGGCAGGGGAAACCCCATAGGGATTCCCAGCATGGTTGGTGCACCATTTGTTGGCTACGTAGGCCAATAGTTCCATAGATTTGCATCGAGATAGATCTATATATTTATTTTTCAGATATCCATGCATAAACTTTAAACAAAGTTTCCATTGAACATTAAATGAACATTAAACTACACACGGAAATAACAATATACATAGATAACACAAAATTGATCTAGATATTCTATTCACTTGAAAACCGAACTATACAAAGCCCATCCCTTCCATAAAGGTAGGGAGGCATGCTGCTAGAAACCCTCACCTCTCAAAACTCTTTTGTCAAGCTCAAACCCCAAAATAGCTGATATTTCACTATCTTCACCCTATATATCTCTCTTCCCAAGGCATTCTTATATAAGCTCATTAGCCCTAAATGAATCATAAACCCTAAGAAGGTGAGTCATTAAATTTTCTTTAATATCATTAAAAACCCCCTTATACAAAATATATTCCCCCCTTTACATCATTATGCGTCAGCGTAATATTTAGGGGCGAAATTTTGCCAATTGGCTATTTTTTGGGTTTTTTTTCAAAAAATAAATTCTCTATTTCGTCATTTTTAGTCTCTAATATCGCCTATATATGCATAAAATAGGTTTTTTTTATCATAATTTTCACCAAAATTTACAAATTTCAGTAGTAAATTGTATGTTTCATATTTGATATTCACCTACCTATCTATATATATGTTTATTTCAATCCAAAATAATAACCTAGAATACTATACTTAAGTATAATATTAGAATCCTTAAAAAATACCATGTTATACATACTTGGGCACCAACACATATAGATGCAATCGCCAAAGTACATAAGTTTTAATATCTATCCAAAAATCTATTGACACTTCTTTGTCCAATTCCATGGTTTTTCTTCTTCAATAAATCATTTAGTGGTGCTGAAATTTTAGAGTCCCTTTCGACAAATTTATGATAATAATTATCCAATCCAAGTAAAATTCTTACCTCATGAAATATTATGGGGTTTTTTCCAATCCTTAATCACCCTAGGATTTCCAGGATCCATGCATGTGCATCCTTGTCCAATCCATTTACTCAAAAATGGAATTTTGGTTGTGCGAAAGACACATTCGGACTTCATCAAGTACAATTGATTCTTCCTCAATGATTTAAATACTTATGCCAAATGCTTCTTATGGTATTCTATGTTTGCATTGAACACCACAATGTCATCTTGATAGACAATAATTAATTTGTCCAAGAATTAGTTTTCCTCCCATTTTTTTCTATGTTGTCTTGATAGACAACAATTGATTTTGTTTTTGGTTATTCTTCGTACTTTTATTTCCTAAAATTAAGTAAATATTCCTTAGGGAAGGGAATCATATTATGACAATCAACCAAATAATACCCATATGGAAACAATAATTATGTTACAATTCTCAACCAACTACTACCCACACGGAAATGACATAGATGAATCCACAAATAACCTTATCCAATTTACAAGAAATATAGTTGTATATTATAAGAAAAATTGACATAATCTCTACCAAAGGATATCTAGGCTTAAATGGTTACCCCCAAAGATGCTTTAGGAATATACCTACATTTCCTGGTTACCCCCAAAGATGCATACCTTGATTGTGAAACCATGATCCCTAAAGCATTTTGAGTCACTTCAAGACCAATGAATTGTCTCAATAGTGCCAGATATGTCATAGCGAATTCTATGTTTAAGGAAGAATTGATGTGCTTCAACCCAATAGCAGATCCACCAGTGATGAGAAAGTCATCCACATATAGAACAATCAATATCAGACATTCGCCCTTTTGTTGCATGTAAACATTGCAATCAGATTTTCATCTTTCAAACATCAATGATAGTAAGAAGGAATCCATCTTGGAATACCATTCCCTTGGGGCTTTCTTGAGCCCATACACTGATCTCCTCAATCTGCATACCAAGGAAGGATCATTAGTGTACCCATCAGGTTGTCTCATGTAGATCTATTCTTCCAAGTCACCATGCAAGAAGGCACTCTTTACATCCATGTGATGTACCTCCCATGCATATGAAGCTGCAATGGCCAAAGAAACTCTCACTGAATCCATCCTTGAAATAGGAGCAAATGTCTCATTGTAGTCCAACCCTTGGACTTGTGAGTACCCCTTTGTAACCAACTGAGCCTTGTACTTGGTTATAGATCCATCAAATCCAAGCTTACTTTTTTAGATCCATTTTCACTCAAATAGTTTCCTCCCTGGTGGAAGAGGGGCAATATCCCATGTTTGATTGTTATGTAGTGACTCATGTTCTTCATCCATGGATGCTTTCCATCTCATATCATGGCAAGCCTCTTTGTAAGATTGTAGATCAGATCATACCATCATGAAGCACCTCTCATGGAGAAGTGGATCTGTATGGAAAAGTGCAATGTTTGCATCTTGGTATTGAGATCTTGTTCTTGTGGAGTCAGAAGGATCTCCAAAAATAATCCCAGCTGCCTCAATAAGCTTTTGAGCCCATTTAGGATTTGGATTAGGACTAGGTGTTGGATCTAGATATTGATATGCTAGATCTTCTTGCTCAATATCTAGATATGAATCATATTGGTCTTCTTCTTCTTCTTCTGAATATGGATCACCTGTAGAAACATCATTAGGAGCGGATGGAGGAGGTAGATCAATTATACCTTCTTTGTAAGTTGGTTGTAGATCGTGCAATGGATCCTCATTGAACTGCACACTTATTTCAATGAAGCATCTCTTGGTTGCAATATCCATCACCTTCTAATCCTTTGCATATTTTGCATATCCAAGAAGGATGCATTCGCTACTTTGAGGTTGAATTGCTTTCCTCTTGTCAGTGGGGATTTTGGCCCATGCCTTGGATCCAAAAATAGTCAGATGAGAGACATCAGGTTTGTGTACCTTCAATGCTTCGAATTAAGTGACCCCCTCAACAGATTTGATGGGAACCCTATTCTGAATGTAGGTGGCATAGTTTACTGCTTCTTCCCAGATATTTGATGGGATATCTTTTTCTTCAAGCAAGCAGGTAGCCATCTCTTTCAATGAACTATTCTTTGTCTCTGCTACACCATTTTGTTGTGGTGTGTATGGAACATAATGTTTCATATGAATGCATTTTTGAATCACATATCTACTACAAATTCTTTTTGATGTACTCCCCTCCATTATCAGATCTAAGTGCTTTGATATTCCTTCCAATAGTTTTCTCAACTAGGGCTTTGACAAAATTGAAGCCTTCAAACACCTCATATTTTTGTTGGAGAAAGTAGATCCAACAGAACCTAGAGTAGTCATCAATGAAGGTCAGAATATATCTGGATCCATTCATTGAAGCAGTGGGAATCGGTCCTGAAACATCACTATGAATTAGATATAGGATGGAGGAGGCTAGCTTTGCCTTCCAACTTCATGCTTTCACTCTAAGTTCTTCCCTACCAAGAAACATTTGCGGATCCCTTGAGAAAAATTTATGTTTGGTAGACCTTCAACCATATCTTCCTTGTGCAATTGTTGTAGATATTTGAAGTTTAGGTGTTAGACTCTTTCATTCCAGAGCCTACTTGTCTCATTTGCATGAGTCATTAGAGCACTTTGATGGGAGTATGGAAAGAAGCAAGAGAAATCATAAGTCTTGGAGGCATGATTTGCAACTCCTTTGGATATCATCTTCCCAGATGAGATCTCAACAACCTCAACTGAATGAGGTCCAAATATTACTTTCTTTGGAGGACCTGTGTGTATCATCTGGTAAACAAACAACAAATCAATTGCTAGAGAGGGAACACATAGTACATTGTTGAACCTTCCATTCTCAAGCTGTATGGTACCTTTCCCTTCAAAAAATATTTGAGAGTCATATCCCATGTGTATGCTTGGTCCATTGGTGATATCTAATGAATAAAATGGCTCTTTTGCGGCAACCATGTGGTTGGAGGCTCCAGAATTGTTGTGCAGTGAATTTTTGCACATGACCATCTACATATCATCCCTCTAATCAAGGTAATTGAAGGGTGTCAATATCCTGGGAGAGAGAGGAGAGTTCGAATTGTCCATGACAATTGCTAGAGCGAATACAAGGTGAAAACTATTGTTATTGTTGTTACTGATGAACACTAAAAAATATTTGAATAACCTGCAAAAAAATCTCAATTTTGGAGATAGACTAATACTGAGCACGGATTTAGTACAGTAGGCACATTTTTATGGATCCTTCACACCTGGCTAGACCTCATTGGATTTCTCCAATGAATTCAATGCAATGGCACTAGGATTTGCTGTGGAAATCCAAAGGCTTCTGATGCACTACCGAAAGAAGCTATCCTATGATCATTGGCTCTGATACCATGTGAAATTATAAATCACAGCATATCTAAGATCTGATTATACCCCATAGATAAAGAATGAGAAAAAAATGATGAATTAGAGTGAAAACTATAGTAAAAATGAGCTGATAATTAATCATCCATGAGAAATCAGATAAGAAAAGAATAATGCCACATGATCCAATAATCAGTATAGAATTAAGATATAATGGAGAGAATTCAAATCACAGAGGATAATTCGAAACTCAGTTGGTCTAGCATAGGGATTGTCACCATTGGAGTGCTCCGGAAGACTCAAACTCAACCAAACTGAACCTAAACTCAGTTAATTGGAGACACAATCAGTTAAC
Source organism: Larix kaempferi (assembly GCA_027924585.1). NCBI lineage: Eukaryota > Viridiplantae > Streptophyta > Pinopsida > Pinales > Pinaceae > Larix > Larix kaempferi. The sequence goes on from BSBM01000012.1 coordinate 27,428,727, forward strand.
TGACCAAGGAGGGAACATTAGTGATTTTTTCATTCATAACAGTCAGAAAAGGGTGCATGAGGCCACAATCAGTGGCATATTGAGCTCTAAACCCCCACAAGAGTCAACTAACCCAGGTGGTCTGCACTAGAACACTAAGTAGGTTTGTATAAAATAGGGAACTACGTCAACTGGTCCTAAAATGATGCATGCAGGGCTCAGAAGGTGGTATATGGATCCTGGATGATATATGCACACCACTAGGGGAAAATGACATCATCAACTACTAGGAAAATGAAATAATACTAGATAGGACAAGGATGAAGTATTAAAATATCCTAAGTTTCACAACTGATAGTCATGTTTCCTTTGAAAGTTACAAAGTGTTCACCATATTAATATTTTAATTCACATCTATGATGCGAGATGCACCCTTGTGAAATATCAAGAGAAGCGAAGCCAAGCGAATATTCTCATAGTTATAATAGTTCACAGACAATAAATTTTGAGATGCTACATCGCATCATGCATGGATAAATATTTGAATGACGACATATTTCATGGGAGGTAAAGTTTGAGATGACACTATTATACATAGCATCAAAACCAGGTATTCAATCAAAGGGATGATACCAAGGTTTCAATCAATGTAATGATACCAATTTTTCAATCAACATAGTGATACCAAGTTCTTAATCTAAGTGATGATACATAACCATCGTTAAATGGCTAAAGCCAAATGAGAAATGATGCATTGCTTCCTTGACAAACTTCTAAGTAGTACTATAAATTACTGCACTTTTCAAAATTTTCAAATGATCACAACTTCCACAAGATATCTCTCTTCACATCACTCTAAAAGTTTGAACAAGCACAATAGGCTTTGCACCCTTGACCAAAGTGGAAAGAACACAGTGCATATCGCCTCGCCAACATTTAGTGGATAGCGTAGACTGCATCGTATTAAATCGAAGTTTCAAAGGATGTAATGACATCATATAGACCCAAAGGTTTAATCGCTAATGACAAATATTTAAATTTTGAAATGATGCAATAAATTATTGCATCAAGCACAAAATACATCAAATAATACACATTATGTGCAAAGACAGTTTTAAAGCCATACGATTGCTTATCACAGATGTTATGAACTTTGTAACAATTGGTATTATTGTACACTGACTAAAGTATGAATGAGCATGATAATAAAATGTATATTAAGTTTAAATCCCAATTAAATGATAATTGTTACGAAGGATTAAATATTGAACTTCAAAATTAAACATATCATTGTCGAGTCTCATCATTGAAGTCGAAAGCCACAAGTTCTAGAAGTTGGAGAAGAGAATGGTTGTTGCAAATGGAGAAGGATAATATATAGACAAAATGCTACACCAAAGGAACATGCCCACAAGAAGGGATGTCCCTACCAAACTACTATGGTTATTTTTATTTTGATAAAATCAATGTTTAATGGTAATGAACTTTGTAATTCCATCCATTTAAGAAAACATTTTCTCCATCAAAAGTTCAAACCTTGGGTGGATATTTTTTACCTATGGCAAGAAATAGCAACCATGTTGAACATGAAACATTAAAAATTTAACATTTTATTATTTTCTAAAAACCTCCACAAGTAAACCATATAGCATGAATGGTGAGGGAGCAATCCATTGTTCCATTTTTGAGCTCATCCGGTTAAGGAAACTCTCGATCAAATTGGTGGATATTGTTTTACCTATGGAAAGAAATAGAAACCATGTTGAACATGAATCAATAAAAATTTAACATTTTATTATTTTCTAAAAACCTACACAAGTAAACCGTATAGCATGGATGGTGAGGGAACAATCCATTGTTCCATTTTTTAGCTCATCCTATTAAGGAAACTCTTGATCAAAATTGGTGGATATTTTTTACATATGGCAAGAAATAGAAACCATGTTGAACATGAATCATTAAAAATTTAACATTTTATTATTTTATAAAAACCTCCACAAGTAAACCATATAGCATGAATGGTGAGGGAGCAATCCATTGTTCCATTTTTGAGCTCATCCTCTTAAGGAAACTCTTGATCAAAATTTAGGGTTATAGCCAGAGGCCATATATTGCTCATAAGCATGTGATCCTATTTATTGGTGCAATCTAACCAATGGTTGGTAGTTTTACACATTGGGAGAATAGGTAAGGGTGTCATGGATTTTTTACTATGGTGCTATGGAGGGTATTTTTAAGGGTGAAATTTATCCAATTGGCTATTTTAATCCTTTTTTTCAAAACATAAATTTTCTAATTGATCATTTTTACTCCAAAAAATCACCTATATTTACATAAAATGTGTTTTTTTTATATTTTTTTCCAAAATTTACAAGTTTTATTAGTAAAAGGTATGTTTGTTATTTAATATTCCCCTACCTATTTATATGTATGATTTATTTGATCCACATAATCACTTGGAATACTATACATAGATATATTGTTTGAATCCTTAAAAAATACCCGTTTGCTATGGCCGAGGTGACCCACTGAATAATAATTATCACCCATTAAAACTTGTGACCTTATCAAAGATCACATATACCTTTACCATGGTTTGCCTCTTATCCTTTTATAATTTTCCAAGGTTTGTGCGAGATGTCCTTAATAGAGTACAAACATAAATCCAATTTACTCTAGCTATTCATACAATGTGCTTGGGATGGGTAGTGAAATGAAAAAATTCAAACATGGCCTATGATATCAAATCATATTTCCTCTAGGACAAATTCATCTTAGAAAATATAAAGAAGTGATGGATACATTACAATTAGTTCTACTAACACTATTAATGGCTGAAGCGGTTTCTTTTGTAAAGCGCATCTTAATAAAATGGTGCCAAGGAAGCAATATAAAGACATGGGAAAATAACCTTAGGTTACACTTGATGTGGAAACTACCATAGAGACAATGGTTGAAGATATAGTCGGACCACATTTTGGTGACATAGAGTGCAAGGTGGATACAAACCATTAATTTCCAAAACAACAATGATTGTTGGAATTAGATGTGGATTTGAAAGATACACCATAGAGATGGTGGGTTTTTCATAAATAGTCTATAAAGGGTTGGTCGCAGTGTAGACGATTATTAGAAATCCAATTTGGCGAGGGATTCCCATATGTCGGAGAAAAATATAATGGTTTAACTAGTCCTGTTGATCATATGATCACCTGCAGTGCAACTTGGCAGAACATACCTAAGCAAGAATGGTTTCACATGTTCACACAGACTTTGGATACCATACCAAGGAATTAGTATACGTCGCTGGAGATTCAACAAGGAACCATAGATTGGTATAATTTGGCTATGAGTTTCAAACAAACATTTAACTATGAAGATGAAAGTCTGACAGTAGATGCAGCTCTGCAAATCATTAAAGCAAAAATATTTGAGGAAATACCTGTACCAGTGTCTAATTTTCCCTAGTGGAATGCAACAATCGAAGAAATGATGGAATGCTATAATATCACGAGAGGACCAGAGGATGATGATCCAAGATACTGAAGGAAGCCATGACCTAGAGGGACCATAGATATCATACGACAAATTCTTGAAGCCACTAAATATAAAGACGATAAATATTGGGACCCTTGAAAATCCTAAATTTAAAAATATTGGAGATTATTGGGATTATGAAACAATAGGTAAGATCACTGATTTACTGTATGATTTTCAAGATTTACTCCCCACCAAGTTTTCTGAGATGAAAGGGATCACTGGCGACCTGGGAGAGATGAAGATCGTGTTGAAACCAGGTGCTAGCCAATTAAGCAAAGACCTTATAGACTGAATCCTCGATACAAAGAAAACATTAGACATGAGCTTGATAGAATGTTGGATGTAGACATTATTGAGCCTGTCGAAAAGTCAGAGTGGATAAGTTTAATGGTAGTACAAGATAAAATACCGGTGAAATTCAAATTTGTGTCAATTTAATGAAGTTGAATGATGCTTGTATACATTATCATTTTCATAGGCCATTCACAGGTGAAGTGCTAGAAAATGTCGGAGGTCAAGAAGCATACTCATTTACTGATGGATTTTATGTGTACCATTCGATAAAAATTGCCAAGGAATATTGACACAATACAACTTTTGTGATAGAATGAGGTTGTTTCCAATATACGGTAATGTTCTTTAGGTTAAAGAATGCTGTTGCGATTTTCTCTAGAGTAGTTTTTGCTGCTATTAAATAATTGATTCATAAATTTCTTGAAGTTTACTTTTATGATTGGACAATATATGGTCTACTTAAGAATCACATTGAAAGATTAATATTGATGTTAGAGCATTGTAGATAGTATTAGATCTCTTTAAATTTGAAGAAGTGTATATTTTGTGCTCCATTTGCCATATTGATTGGTCATGTGGCCTGTAAGCAAAGATTGTCGGTGGATCCTAATAATATTGCAATCATGGTGGTTCTACCCCTACCTACTTCAATTTTAAATCTAAGGACCACTTTGGGACATACGGGCTATTATATGAATTTTATAAAAGGATATGCTCATATTACAACCCCTATGGAAAAACTTCTAAAGAAAGATGTGAAATTTCAATGGAATGAAGAGTGTCAGTAGAGCCTCATCACAGTAAAAGAGAAAATGGTGACAATGCCTCTATTGATATATCCTAACTGGAAAAAAGAGTTCCATGTTCATATTGATGCGTCTTTGGTCACTCTGGGTCTAGTTCTCGCTCATCCAGGTGAAGGTTCTATTGATCATCCAATTGCATTTGCTAGTAGGAAATTGTCAACGATATAAAGGAATTATAATATGATAGAGAGGGAAGGGATAGATATGGTATATGCCCTACAAAAGTTCAGGAATTATCTATTAGGAGGGAACTTTAAAATGTTTACGGATCACTCTACCATGAAGTACCTCGTCAACAAGACAATGTTGGGGGGAATCCTATCGGTGGCTCTTATTGTTTCAGGAATATGATTTTGAAATTGTAGTCAAGCCAAGAAGGTTGAATGTGGGGCCTAACCATCTATCGAGGTTGGAAACAGAAGAGGAACCCACCAGTTTAGAGGATAACCTCCTAGATGCACAACTCTTTTCGGTAAGAATGATAGATGAATACTTCGAAGATATTGTAGATTTCTTGTCTACAGTAATAACACAAGAAGGATACACAACTGCACAAAAGAAGCATTAGTTGTTAAATATACAGATTATCAATTGACAGTGGGTAAATTGTACGAATTAGGACTAGATGAGGTATTGCGTAGATGTGTTCTAGAGAATGAATGACCAATTATATTGGCTAAAGCTCATGATGATGTTGGGGGAGGATACTATGCAGGAAAAGCTACTTGTGCATAAGATATTAAGGGTTGGGTTGCGGTTTCCTTCCCTTTTATAAGGATGCCAAGCAGTATTGTAAGACATGTGATGTATGCCAGAGAATAGGGAAACCATCAAGGAGGGATGAAATTCCATTAGTACCACCAATCACCTTGCAGGCATTCAACAAATGGGCTGTTGATTTCGTGGGCCTGATAAACCCACCAAGAAAAAGGACTAGATCAATGTACATTATCACTGCGACTGACTATCTTACTAGATGGGTTGAAGTTGCACTAGTGTGGGATTGCAATGTTATGATTTCTACGAAGTTTCTCTTTGAAAACGTAGTTACAAGGTTTGGATGCCCTTAATTTTTATGGAGTGATCAAGGTTATCACTTTGTCAACAAGAATACAGAAGCACTTATAGAATAATTCTAGATCTATCATAGGAAGAGCACCCAGTATCATCCACAAGAAAATGGGACCATCGAAGCATTTAACAATATTTTGGAACACGTCTTGACAAAGATTTGTAATGTGAACCATGATGACTAGGACTTGAAGGTTCCTGCATTTTTATGGGTTTACAGAACAACATCCAAAAATTGACAGGTCAGACCCTCTTCAGACTAGTGTATGGACAAGACGTTGTTATGCCCATGGAATACATTGTAGCAAGTTTAAGGATTGTTGCTTTCACCGGTATGTATGACATTGGTGTCATTGAAGAAAGATTGTCACAGTTACTTCAACTAGAAGATGATAGGTTTATTGCAATATTTCTCCAGCAAGTTCAGAAAGACAGAGAAAAGGCATGGCATGATCATGACATTACTAGGAAGTAGTTTTAGTGAGGATACTTAGTTCTCCTTTATGACAGTAAAATTTTCAAACACCTTGGAAAGATAAGGATGCATTGGATAGGTCCTTATGTCATAAATTATGTGATGGAAGGAGGCATAGTACAGTTGCAGAAGCTAAATGAAAAATTCCTCAATGAACTCGTAAATGGAAGCTGGATGAAACCTTACAGGGACAATTGTGCCTTCTTGAAGTAAAGGTATTTGTACATATGCAAAAAACAATATACATAGTTTTTGGAAACCCAAAGGTATTTTAGCATCGAAGTGTTGTTGTGTTGGAGTTGTGGAAACCCCAAGTTATTTTAGCATTGAAGTGTTGTTGTGTCGAGGTTAGGTGTCTGTCATAGTTTATTTTTTCAAAGTAGATAAACATCTTCCATGGTTGGTGATCTGTCATGGTTGCATTTAATGTGCATTAATGGCTTCTTTTATGGCGGACATAATGGCGACACTAGTGGACATTATGCTTTAAATGATGAAAAGACTCAAGTGTGTGAACAAGATTTGCCACTACCACTATGATTATTGCAAGGATTTGGTCCATTCATTGAAAATCCTAATTGAAAGAAAAAACACGTGCAAAAGTTAAGTTTAAAAGCACATTAGCCAACCGCTTGGGATTCATTATTGTCTCGACGCTAAATTGTATTAAGCAATCCAAAGCTTAAGCAATCATACATAGAGAGTTTAGCAGAGAAGAGTGCTAGTATGTAGGTTGATCTATCTTCCATGAGTGAAGAAAAGGGATCTGTTGAATAAATTGACATGCAGCGGTCCAATCCGGTTAACACAGATCAGCTGAAGGTTCTATCACTGCAAATTCCATCGATTGTGCCAAACAAATCCATAAAATCGAACTGCAATGTGAACCTAGATGAAAGGACCAAGAGTAGACGTGATGCTGAAGCTTGTGGGTCTGGGTCGATGGCTATTATTCCTGGGTACATACCACCACAAAATATGAATGCGAAACCAACCCGTATACCCAAGAATGCTAAGTATCTGCTAGTAACAACCCCTATTCCAAAAGGTATTTTGTTATGGAAGGGGACATATTGTGTAATGTCAACAAGTTGTCATATGCGGATCATTAAAATTTCCAAGTACCCAAAGTTTCAAGTTAGAAATTACATGATGATAGTTAATGCAAGAGATAGTGTGCCACTAGAGCTTGAGCCTATGGAGTGGGCCCTAGGATTGCAAAGGTGTGGTATTTTGTCGTTGATGCACCTGCCGCATTTTGGTCGGACTGTGGAAGCTAATGCTTGTGTCAAGAAGTTATTGTTATGTTTCCATGGTGGATGCTTGTAGCTCAATAGGAAGGTTGTTAGTTGACTCTGACATGATTGCGCGAATTATAGTGTTACCCAAGGCCGGGGTGGACCCTGCTCAATTTTTTGTGGGAAAATAAAAAGACAAAGAACTGGAAGCTCGAATTAAAGATAAATATCATATGTCAAAGAAAAATTGGAGGATTTGATATTGTATCAATAAATGACCAAGTTGTTAGCTTCACTGCAAAGGCATTAGCTACAAAAGTGTTGAGGAAGGTTCGAGCAAACCAAGTGACTGCATCGGTCATAGAAGCAACAGAACAGTTTGCAGCAGGTGTACAAATGAATTGGGATACATTTCTCATCAATGAATTCCTTAGTGACTATGTCGACACCCATGATAGCGATAATAATTTTGCATGCTCCTGCCTATTACTTTTAGTTTCATTTGTTAGATGGGAAGAACCAGAAGAATACTAGGGCATGGAACCAATTAGGCCTTGTTTTGCATCAAGGTATGCAAACTTGTGTTATACTGAGATCAAGAGGTGGAATATAGACAATAATGCTATTTTTTATGTGTATAAAGACGTGTTGTAGCACAATGTTGTGAGTATCCCTCATGTTGAAGAACAGATAGTGTCAAAGTTCCAGGAAATTGTGAAGTTCATGTTAGAAAAAACAGGATCGCAAAGCAATAACAATAAACAGAAATGCAAATATAATCACACATACACATTACAAGAGAGACACAGATATATCGTGGATCACCCAACTTGGGCTACGTCCACACTGAATTTTCCAGTCCTTATTATTATTACCATCCAGTAAGGTGAAGGGATACAACCTGTAGCACAACCGCTGCACTTCCTCTTCTCTGTTTCACAGTCTCTCTCCTGATCTCAGAGATCTTTACAATGCATAAAACCTAATACATCATCCACCCTAGCCGTATTACAATTTCTTTATTTTATAAGGGAAATACAATGGGAAAATACCACAGGATACCCAAAACCATGGGCCCACAAAACAGCTGGCAAAAACAGCCCCAAAAATTTTCTTTGGGGGCGTTGCCCCCAGACCCCCCAGCCAAGGGGGATGGTCTCCCCTGGAACCCCGTGCGGGGACGATTCCCCCCCACTGGGGTGAGTGTACATTCCACCTACATATCATATAAAACTAGGGTACAAACACGGCTGATACAATATCATCTATGAGACTAGAAGATCTGGCTCCACAACCAACAGTTCAAAGTTTGGCCTCATCATATGTACATCCAAACAAGGTGGGACCCATATCAACAATGGCTGATAACTGGTTATACGTTGTCGGCGGAGGAAGTGGATGTTATTATCCAAGAATGGGCACTAGAATGGAAGGTCCCTGTCAAGGTAGAAAAAATTTCACCAGATCTGTCACAACAGGTTTGTGATAGGAAGGTATGTCTGGGAAACATCAAAATACAAGTCAGAATCAGAGGACTCAATATAATGGAATTGGGGATGACAATGGAAACCTGCCCCACTCAAATAATGATGGACAAGAATCGAGCATGACACCGACTGATCCAAGCTTGGGGGAGAAACACAAGCCTACGACATCGACAAAAAGGTTAAAAAGAAGCAGAAGGTACAGAAGCATGTCACACTTGAGGCCTTGACTGATGATGATGTTAACATATTGTTCGATAGGATAAGCAAAGTGGCGAAAGAAAACATAAAGTTAGCATAAAATAATATTGTTGAACTATTTGGCAATGTGACGAACCTACTGGATACACTCTGTCAAGCGGTCAAGAAGATCAATATGTCATCCACACAATAGGTGACTAAGTCATGGTATAAGGTTACACAGGAGGAAGAACAATGGGAGAAATTATCTACATCATCTCCCATCAACAGGGTAGTAAGATTGTTACTGCGAGCATTAAGTTTTGAAGAGGCAGGTGCAAGTGCACAAGTTCCTTAGTCGGGCTGTGTTGAGTTGAAGCTATCAACCTTTCCTATCTTTACGATGCACAGTCTATAGGAGAATATTGCATAGGATCTCAATGCACAAGAATAATCCATATATGATCTCATGAAAATTTATAAGAACCAAAAGAATGTGTTTAAGGAGCAATCCGCCAAGCTTTAAAAAGAGAAGGATTATTTGATCCAAGAAAAATAGAAGTTGTATGAGGTTGTCACAGTAACATGTTGAGCATTTCCAAAAGAAGAGGTGGTAGAGGAAATGGCGCTTGAGGAGAAGTTATAGCGACTTATGGGAGTCATCTCTGGATTCAGGAAAAAGGTGGAAGAGTTAGAAGCAAAGTTAGTACCAAGAACACCACCTGAAGTAACATTAGGGTAGTTTTGAGGTCTAAAATGGGCCTCCTAAGAGAAATAATAAAATAAGAGTTCTAAATTTTAGAGGGGAAAAATAAAAACTACTTTTTCTTATCGTATTTTTGACATATCATCTTATTGATTTATCCAAATTTCAAGTTTCGGCACTAATTGGATGCGAGATTTAATTCCACATGCAACCCATACCCACATTGCATACTTTTGAGGCACCCATGGTATGAAAAAATGAAAAAATCAATAAAAAACCTATTTTAATATTAAAATATGTTTTTTTATTGAAATTTTATTTTTTTCATGTTGTGGGTTCCTCAGAAGTATGCAATGTGGGTATGGGTTGGATGAAAAATTAAATTCCACATCCAATGAGTGCCCAAACTTGAAATTTGGGTAAACAGTTAAGAAGATATGTCAAAAGTACAATAATAAAAAGTAGTTTTTCTTTGTCCCTCCAATTGTTTTTACAAATTTTACCCTTATGGTTAACATCATCATCTTGAATTCTATTGGTTGTTATAATGTGAATTTTTATGGTACATTTTTTGTTTTGAGGCCCATTTTTTACCTCAAAAATCCCCTAATAAGGTAGATCAGCAATGGGTAGAAGTACAAGGGGCCCTTCAGAGTATCCATGATTCCGAGGCTCAATGCATGAAAATGTATGAAGAGGTATCACAAACTTGGCAGAATTCTTCGAAGATGCATAAATTTAGGATATCACTGCCAGGATAGGGATGACATAAGACAAGATGGTAAATATACAGGGTATTTTAAAGACTATGTCGCCAATGGAAAGGATGTGGAAGGCTACATAAAACAAGGCATTGTAGGCATAACTCAATCAGTTAAGGATTCAACAACAAAAGTGAGGAGAAAGGGTTGAAGCACTTCATATTGAAGCTGGACAAGTTTCTAAAATAATTGGGGGAGAGCATGTAGAGATCGAAAGGGATTCACCCAAATTGTCGAGCAGAGTAAATACCATGTCACTTCAGAACTTGTTGATGAAACAAGATGATGAAAAGAGGTTGTTCAACGCTCGATCGAGGCAACGAATAAATTTTCTGAAGATTTTTTTGTCACATATTAAGGCATTAGTGGAACAACCTTGAAGTGACTCAGGATGAGACACATGTGAGTATTGGGGGTCTGTTGTCCCCAGGAAGTTTTGGGTACTAATTTTGGAAAAGCAATTTTTGTTTGAACAAAACCAAGGAAAAGAGGTTTGACGAAGTGGTCAACTCCGATGAAGCGGTCAAGAAAACTGGAAGATGGTAATTTTGAATGTGTCAAAGGGTGGAGTTAAGTAAGTTAGTTAGGTGTTTTTTCCACTTGTATTAATGCGTTGAGTAGTTGGGTAGCGAATTAGTGGGAGTGGTGCAAGATATGTGTGCCCTATAAATATGTAAAAGGTTGGTATTTTTGGGTTAGCAAATTGTTTGTGAAGTAGATAGCTAGTTGATGTCCTTATTTTTAAAATTTCCTATTTTGCATGTCAAAGTTACTAGTTGATGTGAAGAAAAGAGACGCATGATCTACAGGCTGTATGCATAGATCCATTGTAACAGAAGAAGGAAAGTCAATAAGTCATTGTAAACATGAAGTTCTTTTTTTACTCCAACTCATGAATGAAGGAAGCGCTTCCATGGTTTTTCACATCTTGGGTTTCAACCTTAAAATCATGGTGTCAAATGTGTTGTGATGTGTTATTTGATGGTTATGTTGCTTATTAATTGCATAAATTGATAATTGAATGTGCTTAGAATGAAGAAATGTATGAATGCGAAGTATGCAATATGTCCTAATGTCGTAGTTATTTCATGATATATGTCGAATCGCATGGCTTGTCGCATATTCAGATTTTTCAAAGTTGTGATTTGTTTGCTGAAATATAAGTATGTGGAATAGTTCATGTTGGGTGTATGAGCTATCTCGAAAAGAACACCTAATATTTAATTATCGACCGGGGTTGGTAATCTTAGAGTTGAGGCAAAATAAATGCTAAGGTAGAATGGCACCTAATTTTTTCGGTTTGTCAGACCTTCAAATATTTAATAAAAAAAAGATCGAAATAACTTTCAAAATGAAAAACCGAGTCAAACTTATAACTACTAAATATAACTGAACCAATAGATTAGAATAGTATAGATTATATTACTCTACTCTATGTTTTAGATAATGGAAAAGGATGAAAGATAAATATTAAGAAGCAACTACTTATAAATCAGCAAGAAACTATTGAATTTAAATTTACAATTATGAACAAAATATGAAATGATTAATTCACAACGAAACTAGGAAAAGAACTGATAACCAATGATAATTATTAGGGAGAACTTGTAAATGTAAATTATTCTAGAACTGAACTACCAATTTTAGATTCAATTGTAAATAACTATCTATGATATAACTAAATTCAATACTAGATTACATAAACATAAACTATGGTAATCAAAGCAAATGAACTAAATAACTTCAATGACTAATTCAAGAAAAGCATTTATTCCCATGTAACAGGAACTGGAGTGAATGTATCGTAATGGATTTCAAATGTAATAGCAAAACATAATGGAAGTAAATCTAATCTAAATTCGATAAAGAGATGTAAACTACAAAGGGACCAACTACAATTAACCTTAACAATTATGAACAAAATATGAAATGATTAATTCACAACGAAACTAGGAAAAGAACTGATAACCAATGATAATTATTAGGGAGAACTTGTAAATGTAAATTATTCTAGAACTGAACTACCAATTTTAGATTCAACTGCAAATAACTATCTATGATATAACTAAATTCAATACTAGATTACATAAACATAAACTATGGTAATCAAAGCAAATGAACTAAATAACTTCAATGACTAATTCAAGAAAAGCATTTATTCCCATGTAACAGGAACTGGAGTGAATGTATCGTAATGGATTTCAAATGTAATAGCAAAACAGAATGGAAGTAAATCTAATCTAAATTCGATAAAGAGATGTAAACTACAAAGGGACCAACTACAATTAACCTTAAACATGCTGATCTATCTACTATCCATGAAACTAATCTTTATAATTAACGAATTAAAAACAACTTAAAGAAGGAAATTATTATCTATGACTTGGAAATAAATTATCTAGAAATAAAACTGATAAATTTTGAAACAACAACTAATGATCAAAGCTGAAACACAAGAAATTTAACTTTTGGAAGAAAGTTAGAAGAAGGTGAAGGGAAATGAGATCAAAAGAGGAAATAATAAGAAAAATCAATCAAAAACTCTATGAAACATATAACCAGATTTAAATTATACCTATAACTATAAATTAAAGACAATAAGAATGATATCTAATAGGTAGAAGAAACTCGATTCTAAAAAACCATAAAACTAGTGCAGAAAAAGGTAAAAATCCAAACGACGATCCGAATGCCAGTCCAAATGACAGTTCGAATGCCAGTCCGAATGGCAGTCCGAACGAGGAAAAATGAACTAAACTAAGGAAAAGGAGGGTTTAAATGATCTTGATGTCAACTGGCGAATGCACATGAACCTATGATGTAGAGAAATCAGTTAGAAGACTTGTTGATAAGCTATGTTAATAGAAAGCAACCTAATTTAGTCATTGTCTAAAGGAGATAAAATGTTTCTATGATATGTGGAAGAAAAAGGTTGAGGTAGAAGAATAGAGAGAGATTCAACCTACAACTACAGGAAGGAAAATAACAGAGAGGAAGAAGTTGAGGGATAATGCTAAGTAATGGAAGAATTAGTAGCAATATCTAATTATAGATGACGGAAGAAGAAAAGACTAATGGAAAACTATGAATTATTGAACTATTGGTCTACCATTTACTAATCCTGTAAACATAAATTAAATTAACATCATAACATATATTACAAAGAAGAAAACAACATATACAGAAAACGAAATGATTACAACACACGAAAAACAAGCTAACTATTTGCAAAATAGAAAATGCAGAAAACAAAGACGAAAACCTTCAGTTGATGAGGGGCCCTTCCCAGCAATCATAGATGGAAAATGAAACTGGTTTAGCTACTCAGAATATCAATGAACTGGAACTTCCATTAATCTTCAAAAAATTACAGACTGTCAGCTATCTGCTTGTAAATCTACAAACTATCTACAGTCTTCTCCAACTATAAGCTAACTCGACTATCTCTGTTTCTATCTGCAAACGTCTATTTATACATTTCACAAATAGATGAGAGGGTCGACATAATCGACCTCTCTAATAACAGATACGTTTAATACATAACAGGATCCTTTAAATGGTGCGTGACAGCGTAGGGAGTATCTTCCAGGCTGGACGGAGCCGATTTCTTTAATGTGGGCAAAGAGATAGCATGCTGTCGAACTGAGCGAACTGAGGCGAGCAGGTGTGAGTGCTGGCAGGATGAATCATGTGCGACCTGGACTCCTTCAAGAACCATGGCGTGAATGGGCGTGAACCAGCAGCGTGATTCCAGGATGAACACGAGGCTGAACGACACATTAGAGTGTTGACATGGATGTGGAATGTGCTGTCGAGCTTGGAGAGCATAGGGACGAATCTTCCATAACATGGCTCATTAACCATGACCACCGTGGGGCTAACAGAACCCACGTACCTGTATTTTATTTTAATAGCCCGAAGCATGCCAACCGTGGATTTCGCAGGCTGAACGTGGGGCTGAATGATGAGCTGAACGCATTTAAGCTTAGCATGTAGCACATAGTCTGAACGAAGGGTCATTTTCAAAGCGTAGCCCATCAATTAAAACATAAGTGTTAATTATGCCCATGAAATATCATTTTAACATAAATAAACCATGATATAATGGAATATAAACAAGATTTGCGTAATAGGTAAATATATGCATACCTGGACTGTTTAATAGGCTGAATGATAAGAAAACAACCTAATATAATAAAGAATGATAGAAAAAACGTCATTTTGAGTAGATTAAATGATAAAAAATAGGGACAAAATGGACACCAACATTCCCCCAAACCGAAGACATGCCAAGTCCCACTGAGTAAAAGAGAAATTAGGAAGAAGGTTGAGCTGCGGTAGCAGCTGCCTTCGACTTGGATGATGCAAATGTAGATTTAGCCTCAAGCTCCTTGAATTGGTCTTTTAAGTAATTATATCTCATTCTCAGGGCAGTATGAGATGTTGTTTTGGTACTAACCAGGCATTCAATATCTTTTACTTGTACACGCGGTGCCTTATTTTCTTCATGAAGCTCAAAAATTGTTTCCACATAGCTTTGATTTTCATCTATTAGTTGTGCTATCACTTGGGTCAACTTATCCCATTTCTACTAACTTAGAATAGGTTTCTCTATAGGATGCTCCAAGTTTGTTTGAGGACTTGTCCCTTTTGGAGATGTCTCAACATTAATAGTCTGTTCTTTAGATCTTTTGTCCTTGTTATATGCATGAGAGCTTTCAGTAGCAGAGGCTTCACTCATTCAAGCAGATGCATTGGCTAGTGTGAGGAGGGGTGATTCAAGGATATGATCGTCCGACTGAATATTTGAAAATGATGGTTGATCAATAGTCTGAGTGACAGACTGATCAACAGACCGGTCACAATTGGTTCTCGTAGATTTAGTAGGCTCTGAAGGTTCTGAAGTAGGGTTACCAAGGGCATTCTCAGGAGAAGGAAATGAGTGCATATCATCTAAGTAATTCTCATCAAATCGTACACGTTTAGCATTTGGTTCTGCTAGGGTATGATGATGTTCTTGAGAATAGGAAGGTTTGACAATAGATAAATGAGGGTTCAGTATCTCAAAAACAAAATGATCCCAAATTTGTTCTCTTTTCTCCAACTGGTGAATGATTAGAAGCTTAATAAGACAATGGTGATACAAACTACTAGAAGGGTTGACTATATTTTTCCTAACTTGGCTCGACATCTTTTCCAAACTCTTTAGAAAATAAAATGGGAAGTTAAGGGTCTGATTGCTGACAAAATGTGCTAACAGTCTGAAATGGCAAGCTTTAAAGACAGTGAATTTACCTTTGCAAGTAATTAAGTGTATGATAACGGTCAGAGGATCTAAGTACTCTGGTTTGATCCATTCTCTGTGAAAACCTTTGGTACCAGCAATATGTTGAAAATCAGGCTTGAGAGCGAATTGGTGGGTTGTTCATGGAAGAAACAAATGCTTGTGCCAACGGGCACCTTCCCTTGGGAGTTTCGTAGCTAATGCTATTGATTCTTCTGTCATGGAGAAAACAAGATGGCCAACCTTGGCCGTCTTGCCATCAAAACGTTTGGAAAATAGTAGCAAAATTTCATTGTCATAGCCTTGGAGAAGGCAGAGAAACGGCTCCCAACCTGCTCGAAGGAATAACTCATGGCAGGCTTTAAACTCAGGGATGAGAAGGAGATCTTGGTAACTACTAGGCTCATTACGATTAGGCATTGCTGATGGAGGACGAGGGATGTAATGGATAAGTGCAGATGATTCAAGCAAAAACAAGGGCGAATCAGAATGAGGCGGAACTCACATGATCACCAGTTTAAACTAAGGTCCTTTTGAGTGTTTAAACGTCAGTGGACAGGAACTTGGCATGCTCGAGAGATCGCACCCGTCATTCGAAGATCTTAAGTTAAGTGCCAGCGTAGAAGTGTGTGAATTCAGTGTATAGCTGTTGTTCAGAGTATGTTCAACCATGTCCAAAGCCAAGCTTTGGATAGGTTGAACGAAATTTACGTAATGAGATCGATCACATGTGGAAGATCATAAAGATTCAATCTAGATGCTAGCAGTTTTTACGATAATTAAGATTATGGCAGTCATACAATAATTCGAAAGATCAGAATGATACACCATTCATTCATTTAACAAAGACACAATGGGTAAAAGGAATAAAACTAAGTGTGAGATTTGACGTTTGATTGATTCCTGTCATCATTGGTTAGTCAAAAATTCTCAACATATCTAGCATGTTATTTGATATATATTCAAGCTAAGATTTCATTCAGCAATTTTTATTCAAAATTTTTCCCATATACTGCATTCGTCACTTCATTCGGATCGGTGTTAAACCCGTCATTCAGTCCTTCATACATACTTTTGCCTATACAAGATTTTCTTGCTAATACTTGACTAAAACTGATTTTGCAAAGAATTTATGAAGCTATTAATGCACAAAAGATGCTATAATCTTTGCTTTTCTAGATCTTTTAATTGTGTTCCTCTTTTGTTCTTTCTTTTGCTTTTTGTATTAACCTATAAACACCTATCATTATATCAGAGATAAATGAAATTTCATAAATATTCAACAAGTAAGCACAGTTCTAATCTTCAGTAAGAATAGTTCTAATCTTCCCCGCCAAACCAAAAATATGGCGTGTCCTCAAGCCATCAAAGAGAAAAACAAGTTAATATTTAAAAATTTTCAATTGGAAGTCTTACAGATAGCTTCTAAAATACTACAGTAATTTTATAAAGCAATGGAATATTAACTAATACATGTAGAAGATTCAGATATGTACATTCGTCAAAAAGAATATAATAGCGCTTAAAAGACCATGTGAAAAATAACACAAGAGATGCGAAAGATGCCATAGGAAAACTAGTCATCCATGACTCATTGTAAAGATCTATTGTCATCCAAAGAATATTGATAAGGTTCACCATAAATTTTGTGAGATCTACTATCACTATGGGTCCCATTTCTAGGATAATCATATCCTAGGTATATATTTGAATTAGATGACAGGGTCCAAGTTCAACTTACAGCCATTATCTAAAGACAGTATACATAATTGGCCTAAACATGTGTTTATATACTCAGGTTTTTATGAGCTATGTGAATAGCAATGCATTAACCAAACCTCTTTTACCCGATATTGACCTGCTACCAGCAGGCCTGTTCAGTACCCCGGCGGGTTTATCTTGGTACCATGCAAGCATAGCCCTGCTGCCAGCAAGCCTGTTCAGCACCCCGACGGGTTTACTTGCATTTACCGAGCTTCCTTGTTTAAGATTTTACTTAGCATGGACCCGCTTCCAGCGAGCATGTTCAATACCCCAGTGGGTTTACTTC
Source organism: Larix kaempferi (assembly GCA_027924585.1). Lineage (NCBI taxonomy): Eukaryota > Viridiplantae > Streptophyta > Pinopsida > Pinales > Pinaceae > Larix > Larix kaempferi. The sequence continues at coordinate 27,446,595 of BSBM01000012.1, forward strand.
GTATAATGATATATATATATATATATATATATATATATATATATATATATATATATATATAATTTTTTTGTTTGTAACGAAGTTGGTTGGCACTAGAGTGTGCTAAGCTTGTTAACACATAATTCAAAATTTAGCACAAACCTTATGAGTAACTCTATTTATAATGGCCTAAATTATAGATCATGTCAAAAGATAATAGCCTAAAGCTGTTCGTTGACTCCACAGTCTAGCTTCTTCACGAAAGGTCAGTAATGTTCCCCACAAAATAGAAAATATCACCTACTTTAGGCTCCCTTTTAAAGGTGCTTTTAGAGACAAGTTTTGATAATGAGTCCAGGATGAACTAGCAGTCCATAGGTCTAAGGTATAGTCTGTAGAGATCATAATAATTGAAGTAGGTCTTTTAAACAACTATTCTATTGACAAATCAGAAATGTGCATGTCTAAATCAAATATTGTATACATAATCATAAAATAAAGTGGTTAAAAAGTAATGTAAAGAATGCTTCAACTTTTCACTATAACTTTTCAATTTTCAATGATAACTTAGAAAGAGAAGAAAAAAGTATAAGTTTCTTTTAGAGCACTTCCCTTTCAGATAGTATTGCATGAGCTGATTATAAGGATAAAGCTCTTGTAATTAAGCTGCAAAACCGCTTATTATATGATTCAATTTTATTCCAAACAAAGGCATATGTACACAACAAGTTATGTAAAACTTTCAAAATTAACAAAGGGAAAAGAGTCTTCCTGTTTTGTTGACAACATTTTACAAACTTATCATAATAAATTTCCTGTAAAAAGAATGTAATTGGTTGTTAGAAACGACTCATTATTATTGAAAATGAAAGACATATTTACATATATATACAAAAGGAGATAAACCAAAATAATTCAAGGACTAGGAGGAGGAGGAATGACTTCCTATTCTACCAGCTCCATTTCTTCTCATTGTAAGGCATTCTGCACAAAATCCTGTTTAGATATTGGTTGATGATAAAGTCTAATCCTATGTCCATTTACAACAAAATAAATTTGAGAATCATCAATTGTCTTAATTTTAACGGATCCATTATCAAAAGCTGTAACAATTTCATATGGACCCATCCAACGAGTGGTTAATTTACCTTTAAACTTTTTATATCTTAAATCAAAATGTAGTGCCCAGTCTCCAGTTTTGAATTGTTTTTGTTTAATGTATCTATCATGCCACTTTTTACGTTGGTTTTGTATCAAGATTGTACGTTGAATGGCATCTTTCCTAATCTCGTCTAATTCATTTATCTGCAGGATTCGTTTCCTTTGCGCTTCTTCTAAGTTCATCCCTAACTGTGCAGCCATATGAAAGGTTTTGACTTGAAATTCAATGGGTAAAAGAACTTGTTTACCATAAAGGAGTTCATAAGGTGTGTGGCCAGTAGTGTTTCTCCAAGTTATTCTATAAGCCCATAAGGCTTCTGGGAGCCTATATGCCCAGTCTTTGTTGTGTAACTGGATAGTCTTGGTAAGGATAGCTTCTAACACTTTGTTTGTGCTTTCTACCTGACCATTTGCTTGAGGATGATATGGTGAAGATTTACAATGTCTAATACCATATTTATCAGTAAGCTCTTTCATTAATTTGGAGGTAAACTGAGATCCTTGATGGGTTACAATTTCCCTAGGTACACCGAATCGGGTAAATATTTCTTCATAAATGAATTCTACCACAGATTTCTCTGTGGCTCAAAATAAAGCTTTGGCTTCTACCCATTTGGTGACATAATCAATTCAAACTAGAATGTATTTCTTTTTGCGAGACATAGGGGAAATTGGTCCAACAAAATCTAGAGCCCATTTTTCAAATGGCTCAATCACAACTTGGGGTTGCAAGGGCATCTCATCAGATGGTGTAGGTTTACCCATTCTTTGGCAATTGTCACATCCTTTGACATATTTGGTAGCATCTTTGAATATGATTGGCCAATAATACCTAGAGTGTAATACTTTGTATGTTGTTCTTTTATCAGAAAAATGACCACCATAAGGTCCACCATGACATTCATGTAGGATCTCTGCCATCTCATCCTCTCGTACACATCGTCTAATGATAAGATTGGGACCAGTACTAAAGAGATCATTATCCACCCAAGAATAATTGGAACTTTGAACTATGATCCTACGTTTCTTAGGTGGGGAGAGATGGTTTGGGAGCTTTCCAGTTGCTAAATAATTGGCTATGTTTGCAAACCATGGGGTTCGAACAGATACAACGAATAAATGTTCATCTGGGAAGCTATCATCGACAGGGCTGGAATTATCGTCAATTTGAATTCAAGAGAGAAAATCAGCTACTACATTCTCTCGACCAGGATGATCAACAAAGGTAATGTTAAATTCTTGCAACAACAGAATCCACCGAGTCACTTTGCCATTGGTGATGGGTTTATTCATTAAAAATCTGATAGTAGAGTGATCGGTATGTATGAAAATTTCATATCCTATGATATAATGACGAAACTTATTAATGGAATAGACTACTGCGAGAAATTCTTTTTCAGTGACAGTGTATTTTGATTCTGCAGGAGTCAAGTTTTTACTAGAAAAATAGATGGCATAAGATAATTTTTCCTCTTTTTGACCTAAGACTGCCCCTATAGCAATGTCGGATGCATCAGTAGATATATGGAAAGGAAGGGACCAGTTAGGGCCACTAAGTATTGCTTCTATTGATAACATTGCTTTTAAAGTTTCGAATTCCTGTTGATACAGTTTAGTCCATTTAAACTCTGTGTCTGTCATGAGTAGTTTGAACATAGGTGTGGCTACTTTAGTGAAATTTTCAATGAAACGTCTATAATAGCCAGTATGGCCAATAAAGCTTCTTACTTCCTTCGGATTTCTTGGACGAGGAACATTAACAATTATTTCTATCTTGGTCGGATATACCCTGATACCTTGAAGAGAGACATGATGTCCCAAAACTATGCCCTTAGTCAGTAACATCTTGCAGTTTTCATGACTGAGAGCTAAGTTCATTTCTTGGCACCAAATAAGAAATGTTTCGAGGTTATCAAGGACTTCTTGGAATGTATTACCATAAACTGTAAAATCATCCATATAAAATTCTACACAATCATGTATGAGATGAACAAAGATTCCTAGAACTACACGCTGGAAAGTAGTAGGTGCATTACACAAGCCAAATGGTAATACTTGATAGGAATATGTCCCCCAAGAACAAGTAAAAGTTGTCTTGTCCTGATCCTCGGGTGCTATTAGTATTTGATTGTATCCGCTATACCCATCAAGGAATGAGAAATATTGTTTCCCTGATAAGGTGTCTAATACCTGATCGCTGAAAGGCAAAGGGAAGTAGTCTTTAAGAGCTGCCTTGTTCAGTTCTCAAAACTCAACAAAGATATGCCATTTCCCTATGACTTTCTTTGGAACTACCACCAGAGGAGAGACCCATTTACTGTTGGAAATTGGGTAAATGAATCCAGCATTAAGGAGCTTTTGTAGTTCGTCTTTTACTATGTCCTTTAGTGTTGGGTTCATTCTTCTCTGGGGATTCCTAATAGGAGGTATGGTTGGATCTGTGTAAATGTGATGGATACAGGTGTCTGGGTGTATACCTTTCATATCGGTATATTCCCATGCAAATGCTCTAGTTTGACTCTTGATAATTTTTAGTAATTATTTTTGTTGGTTCTCATATAAACCTGCATTTGTATGCAGAAATTTGTTGGAACTAACTTCGCGTGGTATGGTATAAGATCCTCGATGTTCTTCGATTGCAAAGACACAGGGTGTACTAGTGAATGTTGATAGGATCATATTTTCTTGGAATTCATCTCCAAATATGTGGTCAAATTAGGAAAAATATTGGGGAAAATCTATACAGGTTGTGGAAGAGATAAATTGGTTCAACACATTCTCGGTGTTCTGTTCTTGAAGTGCCCAGGAGAAATCACTAACAAGGGAAATTTCTTCCAAATTCTCATCTCCGAAAGGACAATATAACCAAAAGAGGTTTTTAGCTATTGGCTGAGCTGGTGGGTATAAAGCTAATTTTATTGCAGAAAACCCATCAGAGATAACCATCTCTCCATCCCTACATCCTATAAATGCATTGGCAGTAGCCAACCAAGGCCTTCCCAAAATAATGGGGTGACGTTTGGAAGGGTCCTTTGATTTAATGACCATGAAGTCCACGGGATATTCCCATGAGGCTACCGATACAGTGATATCATCTATGATCCCAGCAGGCTGCACCATCGTGTGATCTGCTAGTTCTAGCATTGTTGGGGTAGGGCAGAGGAATTGTCCCAGATTGAGAGTTTTGACAACTGTGGTAGTCATCAAATTGATAGCAGTTCCTAGATCAATACATGTATTTCCTATGGTGGTGTTATTAATGATAACAGTCACCACGGGATTCCCAGGGTTGGAAGATTTTGGAATTCTAGGTTGGTTTGCTATACAATCTAATATTTATCCTATTACATGAATTGTCATAGGGTCCTTTTGTTTTCTCCCTGGTCTCTTAATATAGAGTTCCTTTATTACCTTGCTATAGATTGGGATATCCTTAATGGCTTGTAACAAAGAGATCTTAATGCAAATATTTTTTAATTTGTTAATGATATCATACTCTGGATAAGTTATAGGTTTCTCTATTACTAGATGCTCCAGATATGGGGGTGACTTTTCTCCTGAAATTACTTCTTTAAGTTGATGGTTGGGTGCTGAAGGTTTAGGAATAACCACATTTTCAAAAATGGTATTATTCAAAACTTCACTAGGTATGTCTTCTTCGTTTTCTTCTTCAATAACAATTGATAACTTGGGTTTATCTTGCAAAACTCTTCCAGACCGCAGTTGTATCTCATGTATTGGTGCGGTCGAAAAGGAATATGATGGAAGAGGTAACAACCCAATGTTGTTAAGAGCTTGGGTTAGTTTGTTGTTAGGATTCGGTATCGGTTGTGGAGGTAATATGGTGGGTCATGGAGGATTCATATTCTGGAAATGGTGAGGTTGATTGGGGATAGGGGGTAATGAAGGAGGTACAAATCCAGGCAAAAGTTGCTGAACATTAGGTGGGTAAGGATAGTTAGGCATAGAAGGAGGTGTTTGATTATAATTTTTTCCTCTCCATTCATGTGGCCATTGCTGTTGTTGAGCATTTTGAGGAGGGTACCGCGGTGGCCAATTCTGCCAACCTGAAGTATTCCATTGTTGAGAAGGTTGATATGCATAGTAATAGGGTGTAATTTGTGAAGAGTCTTGATATGATGGCTGATCTCTAGGTTTCCAAGGCATCCTAGAAGGTTCACCAAAGTTTCCACTCTTGTATACGGATTGCAATCCAGGAAATAATGGACAATCATTGGTTGGATGTTCTTTTGCACAAAGGTGATAGACTAAAACATTATTTAATGGACATTCTCGTTGAGGATGTTTAGTTCTACACCTAGGACAGAAAATACTCATTGTTGCACGCTCTTCATCCTATCTCTTTTTAGCTTGTAGTGCATCTAATTGAGAACCCATGGCTCCTAAAATATTTGTTTTGAAATTTTCCAATAGGTTTCCCAATTCTACCCTCGTATCTCCACCAGGACCGGATGTGTTCCCTTTGGAATTCCTAGCATAAGATTCTTGAAAGTGTCTTCCACCTTTCCCTCTGCTCCTAGATTAATTCCTGCATAGTTCACAAATCTCTACAAAATATTTATGAGAAATGTCTCCTGCTTCCATGAGATTAAGGATATCAAAGAATTCTTCTAAGATTCCTTTAAGTAAGAGTGTTCTTACTGCATCTTCTCGAATATCACTATATTTAGATTTGTGTAACACATAGTTAAATCTTTCGAGATATTCTTCCAGGCTCTCGTCTTCAAGTTGTTGAATTTTAAAAATATCGTTGCGAGAGTCCTTTGGTGTACAGTAATCCTAATATTTCCGAATAAATGCATTCTTCATGTCTTCACAAGATTTAATACTAGATTCTCCTAATCCCATGAACCATTGAAGAGAATAATCTTTTAATGTGGCAGGAAAAAGTTATAGTTTTTTGCCATCTTGTAGGTAATTGTAACTCCTACATAAAATGTCAAACTCAAATAGGAATGTGTCCGGATCCTCACTACATTTCCCATAAAAAGTTGGTAATGAGGAGGGGGGGATGTTTTTCATAGTAACATCTTGTGTAGTGTCTAAGATAGGGAACCCGAAGGTACCTTCAGTTCTAACTTCTCCATCTTCTTCATCTTGTCGGACACGATCTTCATTTTCATCCTCAATGAAGATTCTATTACCAAAGAGAGAAAATCTAGGTGGTTCCTTTCTTCGTGAGTATGGGATATCCCAATGTTCTTTTTCAGGAAGGGTATCCTTCCTTTTAGGAGGAGAATGATCAGCTACGTGGGAATCCAGTCTTGGAGGTTCTACTGTTGTTGTGTCAATCTATGAGATAACGATGTTTCTAGAGCTCCCAAAACGAGCATCTACTTGTGTCAGATTGACAAAATATACCAAATTTGGACCACCTATTGTGGAAAAAGTAGTGTCTTTGGGTTTTTGGACTAATGGAGGGTTAAGAAGTTTCAAAATTTTATCCTTCAGAGTTTCATCTTGTCTAAGTTTAGTCTCAATATGAGCTTGAGGTTCTTCTAGTGGAATTTCTTTATGAACAGACTATTCTGATGTCCCTATATTTTCCCTTAAAATGTTTCCAGAAAAGGTTTCTTTAGCCTTCCAAGTAGGACTATCCCCTTTAGGTGTCTTCCGATACCTTTCTGTTGAGTTAGTAGTTTGGGTGGAATGTCCCCCGTATAGGTTAGTAGGAATTTTAGTAGGGATTTTAGTAAGAGAACTAGTTTTAATAAATCTACCTTGTGAATCTCTAGACCTATTCATGAAAACAAATTATAACTGAAAGAAACTCTGTCTGCATAACTACTACTGCTGGGTTTTGGGGATGCCTATTATAATAGATGCGCAGGTTCTTACCTCTCATCTTATTGCTCACCCGCCACCAGCCTAATCTAAGTTTCAAAGAAAAGAAATGAATTTTAAAAGGGAGTTCAACTTATCTATAACTGAATTCTACCTATTTATCTACAAATCCCCGGCAACAGCGCCAAAATGTTGGGTGTATGAGCTATCTCGAAAAGAACACCTAATATTTAATTATCGACCGGCGTTGGTAATCTTAGAGTTGAGGCAAAATATATGCTAAGGTAGAATGACACCTAATTTTTCCAGTTTGTCAGACCTTCAAATATTTAATAGAGAAAAGATCGAAAGATCTTTCAAAATGAAAAACCGAGTCAAACTTATAACTACTAAATATAACTGAACCAATAGATTAGAATAGTATAGATTATACTACTCTACTCTATGCTTTAGATAATGGAAAAGGATGAAAGATAAATACTAAGAAGCAACTACTTATAAATCTACAAGAAACTATTGAATTTAAATTTACAATTATGAACAAAATATGAAATGATTAATTCACAACGAAACTAGGAAAAGAACTAATAACCAATGATAATTATTAGGGAGAACTTGTAAATGTAAATTATTCTAGGGAGAACTTGTAAATGTAAATTATTCTAGAACTAAACTACCAATTTTATATTCAACTGTAAATAACTATCTACGTTATAACTAAATTCAATACTAGATTACATAAACATAAACTATGCTAATCAAAGAAAATGAACTAAATAACTTCAACGACTAATTCAAGAAAAGCATTTATTCCCATGTAACATGAACTGGAGTGAATGTATCGTAATGGCTTTCAAATGTAATAGAAAAACATAATGGAAGTAAATCTAATATAAATTTGATAAAGAGATGTAAACTACAAAGGGACCAACTACAATTAACCTTAAACATGCTGATCTATCTACTATCCATGAAACTAATCTTTATAATTAACGAATTAAAAACAACTTAAAGAAGGAAATTATTATCTATGACTTGGAAATAAATTATCTAGAAATAAAACTGATAAATTTTGAAACAACAACTAATGATCAAATCTGAAACACAAGAAACTTAACTTTTGGAAGAAAGTTAGAAGAAGGTGAAGGGAAATGAGATCAAAAGAGGAAATAATAAGAAAAATCAATCAAAAACTCTATGAAACATATAACTAGATTTAAATTATACCTAAAATTGTAAATTAAAGACAAGAAGAATGATATCTAATAGGCAGAAGAAACTCGATTCTAAGAAACCATAAAACTAGTGCAGAAAAGGTAAAAATCCAAATGACGATCCGAATGCCAGTCCAAATGACAGTTCGAATGCCGGTCCGAATGGCAGTCCGAACGAGGAAAAACGAACTAAACTAAGGAAAAGGAGGGTTTAAATGATCTTGACGTTAGCTGGCGAATGCACATGAACCTATGATGTAGAGAAATCAGTTAGAAGACTTGTTGATAAGCTATGTTAATAGAAAGCAACCTAATTTAATCATTGTCTAAAGGAGATAAACTATTTCTATGATATGTGGAAGAAAAAGGTTGAGGTAGAAGAATAGAGAGAGATTTAACCTAGAGCTACAGGAAGGAAACTAACAGAGAGGAAGAAGTTGGGGGCTAATGCTAACTAATGGAAGAATTGGTAGCAATATCTAATTATAGATGATGGAAGAAGAAAAGACTAAAGGAAAACTATGAATTATTGAACTATTGGTCGACCGTTTACTAATCCTATAAACATAAATTAAATTAACATCATAACATAAATTACATAGAAGAAAACAACATATACAAAAAACAAAATGATTACAACATAGGAAAAACAAACTAACTATTTGCAAAATAGAAAATGCAGAAAACAAAGACGAAAACCTCCAGTTGATGAGGGGCCCTTCCCAACAATCAGAGATGGAAAATGAAACTGGTTTAGCTCTCAGAATATCAACGAACTGGAACTTCCATTAATATTTAGAAAATTACAGACTGTCAGCTATCTGCTTGTAAATCTACAAACTATCTACGGTCTTCTCCAACTATAAGCTAATTCGACTAACTCTGTTTCTATCTGCAAGCGTCTATTTATACATTTTACAAATAGATGAGAGGGTCGACAGAGTTGACCTCTCTAATAACAGAGACGTTTAGTACATAACAGGTTGCTTTAAATGGTGCGTGACAGCATAGGGAGCATCTTCCAAGCTGAACGGAGCCAATTTCTTTAACGTGGGAAGAGAGATAGCATGTTGTCGAACTGAGCGAATGGAGGCGAGCAGGTGTGAGTGCTTGAAGGATGAATCATGTGCAACCTGGACTCCTTCCAGAACCATGGCGTGAATGGGCGTGAAGTAGCAACATGATTGCAGGCTGAACGCAAGGTTGAACGACACGTTAGAGTGTTGACGTGGACATGGGATATGCTATCGAGCTTGGAGAGCATAGGGACGAATATTCCAGAACACATCTCGTTAACCATCACCACCGTGGGGCTAACAGAACCCACGCACTCGTTTTTTACTTTAATAGCCTGAAGCATGTCAACCGTGGATTTCGCAAGCTGAATGCGGGGCTGAACAATGAGCTGAACGTGTTTAAGCTTAGCATGTAGCACATAGTCTGAACAAAGGGTCATTTGCAAAACGTAGCCTGTCAATTAAAACAAGTGTTTATTATGCCAATGAAATATCATTTTAACATAAATAAACCATGATATAATGGAATATAAACAAGATTTGCGTAATAGGTAAATATATGCATACCTGGACTATTTGATAGGTTGAATGATAAGAAAACAACCTAATATAATAAATAATGATAGAAACAACGCCATTTTGAGTAGATTAAATGATCAAAAATAGTCACAAAATGGACACCAACAGTTCCCCTTCCTCAATGTTAGTCCCAGAGACGTTCTAAGGTTGTATTTTAGAACTGTGCATGGGCATCAATAATCTTGATTATTTTAGTTTATCTCCGGACTAACACTTAATCAACAACTATATCATTTGCTTTAATTGCAAATACAAAGAACATCCATAATCACAATTATATGTGGGCAATACTTCTGGTATGCCAACAAAATTTTGGAATAAATGGATAAATGAAATGGAATGAGTAAATGTACTATAAAGTAAATATTTTTCTCATGTTTACATAAAACATATTGAGCAGTGAATTTAGTAGTTACAACATAATAATAACAAAATAAACCCAATCCTTTCCAGAATAATCCAATCAACGTTCACTTGATATATTATGAATACTTCACAACACACAATAAAAGATACCCATAACCATATTTGAATCAAATATGAGTGGAAGATTAAACCATAGGGACATAAATGAACTTTGCCAATTACAAAAAGTTGAAAGAGAAGAAATACAAAGAATGAAATACTAACTGCACATAAATAGAGCTAAGAATCCACAAAAATCCATGATAGATCTTGAATGTCCTTTTCTCATTACTTGATAAGACCAAAATCATCAAAAGTTATACTTACAAAAAATGTCAACCTTGTGTATCAATTGTTTTGATCTATTTATAGCCCTTTAGGCTCTTACAAAATTTATAACCAAAATCGGTTATGGAATAAACAACTTTCAGTTTCTCATATTGTTATCAACAAAATATTGTTACAAAAGATGCCTATCTGGAAAAATGATGTTAACTCACTAGAAGTGGAGACTACGGTCCTCCTTGCTGAGGTGGAGGAGGATTCTGTTGGGATGATGATGTTCCAGCTGCTAATTATGCAATTGAGATTCTTTCCAGCTGCTTTAGTTGAAGAAACATGGTTTTTCTCTCCCAGTCTTTACCCAGTGGATATAGAAAAACCTTCAATTCCGTGAGTTCCATATATACCTCCAAAAAATGCTCGAAAGTGGGGTTAGGAAAAGGCTTGAAGATGGTTTGAAGACAGCTAAGGATTTCAAAATCTAGGTGTAGCTCATCCACAACTATCTTTCCGTCGAATTCTACATGATTATATTCCAGATGGAATTCATAATTTTGTGCCTCCAAAATCATGACATTATAATGGTATTTGCGGCATAAATATCCATGTCCATTTCAAAAGGACGGAAGACCAAGTGGAAACACATTACTGAATAAAGCTTTGAAAGAACGAACATCATGCATTAGTTGGTTAGCCATATCACTAATGTTTTGAGCCATCATTCCCTTTGTAATCACTTTATTATCCTCCATGATGATTTTTCGTTCTATATCGAACGACATAGGCTTGAATCTCATCAAAGGTTTTTTCATTCAAGAAATCAATTACAGTCTTTGCCATCTTTGTCTTTTTGTCCAAGCTGTTCAACATTCTACGAGAATCCTAGGAAGTTATCTCAGTGATTTCCCACTCTTATTTTGAAATGAAAAAATGGATCCATTGTGTTGTTATAAGTGCTTCTATTTGTTCCCAAATCATGAACCTTGCAGTCTTTAACAAAGTATTTCCCATCAATTTTATAGATAAATCTGCTGAATTCTCTTTTGCAAGTCTACTTTAGAATGTTGTAGTTTAGAAATGGTTAGGTCTCTCTTGGCTACTTCATCATTGGCATTCCTTAGCTCATTACATTTGATCTTTAGTTGATCCTGTGCATGATTTAATTTAGCATCTTTAAGGCTCATTTCAACTACTTCCTCTGCAAGCTTATCTATAGGGTCAACTGAATATGCGGCCTGCAAAGTTGCATCCTTTTGAAGAAGAGCATCTTGATTCTATTTTTTGAGCTCCTCTACTTCACTTTCTAGAGAAATGATCTTGTCTTTGAGTGTCTAGCCATAAGCCAGTTCCTTGTCCAACTCAGACTGTATTACTAGAACCTCAATTGTTTGAGAGTGCTCAATCGTCGGGATATTGAGCTTTTTCTTCAAACCTGCAATCTCTTTATTGTTTTCTTTTAACATGGTTTGAACAGGAGGTGCATCACTTGGGTCTTTTACCAATTTGGTAATTTGTTGCTCCAAATAAATGATCTTCAACTTCTTGGATTTATTTGATGACTTTTCATTTTTTAGTTGTTTTTCCAGTCTATTGACTGCAACCTGCAATAGATTAGTACTCATAGTGTATTTCATTACATCTCTGTATACAGCTTCACCTGTCTGTCGATGTGGTTCCATGATTTTTTTGAAGGGAAAGTGCCCAAATTAACCATGACCTAAGTGGTCTTGACAGACGAAAAAGACCTCTCCTTTCCAACTCAATTAATTGATGAATCCTTCTTTCCATGTCATTTGGCTCATCATGTTCTGGTTTTAATAACTTCATTAATGGAAGACCAAGCTAAATAGGAAGGATCGCCTCTTTACCATAGACAAGTTGGAAAGGAGAAGTGCCAATTGCTCTCTTAATACTGATCCTATCTTCCCATAATGAAAATTTTAATTAAGAGTCCCATGCTTTTTTATTCATATTCAACATCTTATTGATAATAGTTACCAGGGTTTTATTAGAGGATTCTTCCAAGCCATTTCCTTGAGGATAATAGACTGTTGAATGAACTAATTCAATGTTGTAATTTTGATAGAAACTCATCATTTTGGCATACCTGAAATCCTGAGAATCATATGTAATTGTGTTCCAAGAAATTAATTATAATAGTATCATTAACATTTCTTATTGGTATTGCTTCTACCCATTTTTTGAATTAGTCCGTAGGAGTAGGAATCCATTTGTGTTGACCACTAGAATTTGGATTTATATCTCTTATAAAATTTAGACCCCACTATTGGAAAGGTTCTTTGAATTTGATTGGTTTGAGAGGAAGTGGTTTGAGATTCTATTTTCCTACAAACATTTGGCATTCGCTATAGGCTCTAACAATTTTGTTAGCGTTAGTAAACAAATTTGGCCAATAGTAACCAGCTCGAAGGACTTTATAAGTGGTGGCTCTCCATGTATGATGTCCTCCACATACACCTTTATGAAATTATGCTATTATACCTTCATTTTCTTCCTCTACTACACAATTTAGTAAAACTCCAAGAGGATCTTTCCAAAATAAGTATCCATCTAGAATGCAGTTTTAACATCTTTGAGTCTAAGGGACTGCATTTTAGCTTTGTCGAGATCAGGGGGACAAGTTAAATGTTGTAGATAGTAAACAATATCTTTGTACCAGTCAGGATAAGCAAATTTCTCACAAATATTAAGAGGGAGATCTTGCTTCGTACCTTCTTCCTCTTGGTTGGATTGTTGGTCTATCAAATTTATCTCCAGAGCTTGATAGTTCGATTCAACCAGACGTTTGGCTAGTCCTTGTCCTTTTACCATCTTGGTAGGATTAATTTCCATGTCATACTATTGGATTTTGGAAATCCACTTTCCTCTTATGCCTTCACTATCTAGTTGACAGAGGATATCCTTGATGGCACTCCCTGGGACATAAGCAATGATCTTGGATCACAATATGTAATTTTTGAAATATTTGAGAGATTTTACCAAAGCATAATCCCATTTATCCATTGTAATATATTTCAACTTAGCATCTCTCTATGCTCTGTTGAAAAAGGAAATGGGTTGTTCGTCACCTACATCATTTTTCTACAGCAGGACATCAGTGATGGTGACCTCAGAGGAAAATGAGAATATGAGGAATTGTTTGGTATACTCATGACTAATCAGAACAGGTGCTTCCCCTAAAGTAGTTTTGATTTTCTTAAAGGTTTTTCTGGCATCGGTCGTCCATTTAATATCTGCATCCTTTTTCAACATATCTGTTATTGTTTTCGTCATTCCTACAAAATTTGGGATGAACCTCCTAATAAAGTTTATCTTTCCAATAAATGATTGAACTTATTTCTTGTTTCTAGGGAGTTCTATTAATTTTATGGTGACAACTCTGTAAGGGTCTATTTTAACTCCAATTTTGGAGACAATGTGTCCCAACAATTTTCCCTATGTCATAGCAAAGAAATATTTATTTGGGTTTATAGATAAACCAAACTTTCTACACTTTTTGAAAGTTTGCTTTAGATGTTGAATATGATCATTGTCCGATTTTGAGAATAATGTCATATCATCCAGGTATATAAGAATAAATTTGTCATTTTCACCTATGAATTCTATATCCATGGCTCTTTGGAACATGGCCACAGCATTGATGAGACCAAAGGGCATATTGTCATACATAAATGTTCCCCATGGTGTGGTGAAAGTTATTTTTTCTCTATCATCCAGATGCATGGCAATCTGATTGTAGCCTAAAAATCCATCCATCATGGACACTCTGGTGGTCCCCACCACTTTTTGAAGAATATGATCCATTTTGGGTAGAGGATAATTGTCTTTTAGGGAACACTTGTTAAGATTTCTAAAATCTACACATAAACGGATTTCCCCATTCTTACTAGCACCAGATTAGCTACCCATTCTGAGTATCTGAGGGGAATGATAATTTTTGCATCGAGTAATTTCCTTATTTTTCAATTATAGGGAATAGAATAGGATTTACTTTTCTTAACTTCTGCTTTACTGGTTTAACATATGGATTCAAAGGGATTTGATATTGTATGATAGATGTGTCATAGTTTTTCAAATATTCATATTTCCAAGAAAAAATGTCCATATACTCTTTGAATAGATTTGCTTACCTCTCCTTCTGCTCCATTTTCAGAGATTCTGAAATCTTGATGAATTTTGGTTCTTCTGGGGTACCAAGATAATTTTTGTGCAACTTCAATAGTGGGTTGAACCGCTGGATTAATAGGGATCTCATTTTTATCAAACAATTGTTTGAGAGGAACCAAACCTTTGGGAATATAGTTGTTTTTAAGATGGATAATTTTGTGGCCAACAACTTGTTGCATTAATTCAAGGTTTATGATCTCTTATGTCTGAATAATGTTCTCCATTTCATACTCTTCATTAGAATCTATATTAGTGGCTGAAAATTATTCCATAAGCTGCAGAAAGCGTTTGATCTATTGATCATCCTCAAAGACTTTCCAATGTTTAATGCTGTCAGGGAGATACTGCATCTCCACTTCATACGTCAACTTTGGTTTCTTGGGAGGCTTGAACGTACTAGCTGCTAGAGCCAATGAATCAACATGACGATTGTACTCCCTTGGGACAAAATTTATATTGAAGGCATTAAAGAAGTTTTCAATAATATCCCAGATGAGATTCATGTATGCTTTAATACTTGGGTGATTTGTTTGATAAATACCTTTGACCTAGTTTACTACCAATTCCGAGTCTCCAAAGACTGGCAGTTTAGTAATTTTGAGTTCTTTAGAGGCTTAGAAGCCTAAGATAAGGGCCTCATACTCAACAACATTGTTGGTGGTATAGAATTCTACTTTGTAGGACAACATAGTCTCTTCCCCTTCTGGTGAGAACAACAACACACTGGCTTCATATTCATCTTTCCCTGAGGCTCCATCAAAATATAGTTTCCATACTCGACTCTTGTGATATTCGTCAGCAGATTTAGTCACTTGAGGTTCTACAATTTTATCCTCAATAGATTCATCGACATACATCATATAGCAGCCCATATCCTCTTCAATAGCATATATAGGATAGTTAATAGGACTATCTTGATCACTTATCACATAAGCGAACATAGCTTCTCTAGATAGACATCTGTTTTCTCCTACAAACACAGGTATTGTGGCATATTTCATATCCATCTAGATGGTGCTGCCCACTTTTTTAGCCCAACTTCTTGATAGAAGCATACCATATTTTGATGGTACATAAGGTACTACCACATCCATCATTATACTTTTGGATGGTAATTTGGAAAGAGTTACTACCAAATCCTTTATCATACCTACACACTTCACCTTTCTAGAGTCAAAGCTATAAAGATAATTATACGGCCTTGTGACCTCTAGTCCTAGTTGTTTCATAATAAATTTTGGAATTAAGTTGTGTGAAGCACCAGAGTCTAATTTATCATGCACATTAAGAGTGACATAAAAAGGATCACTAGGTTCTTCTTTGTCACCAATGTGATGGCCACATTGAATAATAGGGGATTCATCATTCAGATTTATGGTATCCTATTGATCAATGAATTCACTTGTATGTAGCATCTTATCAATTTGATTTTGGTACGTAGGGTTCTTTATGAGTTCATACAATGGGACTACTATCTTGATTTTTCTCAATTCATGTTCTAGATTGAAAGGTATACTGCTTTTCACGTACTCCTTAGGATCTCGGTCTAACTTCTTGTGCAGGGTGGAGCTTGGTTCTTTTTGGAAAAATGAAACTAAGGCTTTAGTGGTTTTTTCCTTTGAAGGGTCTCCCTTCTTGATTATGGGAGAGGTTTGGGAGGTTTTATCTCAAACCTGTTTTGTGGGGAATACTTTAGGAGGGGTTTTGACTTGTTGATTGACAAAACTAGGTCTGGGCCTGAGATCATACTTCTTTTGAGACTCATCCTATAGAGTATCTGAGAACAATCGATATTCATACAATGTTGGTTTATTAGATTGAAGACTCTTTTGATATTTATCAATTTGATTATATGAAAATGATTTTTCATAATCATCTCTATTGAGATGCATGAGATAGGACTCTTCTTCCATCCAATTCAGTTGTTCTTTGGCTTCCTTGTAAATTTCTTCTTCAGGTATTTCGATCAGATTATTATTGCTTTCCCTGACTAGCGGTATTAATGGTTTCTCATCATTCCTTTTCTCTTGATAGGTCATCTTAGGATTATACAGTCTTCTAAACTGAGTAGGAGGATGAGAGGGGGACTGTCTGTTCAGACTATTGTTCTCCAATTCCATTCTAGTAAACTTGTTTAACAAGTTCTCGATAATGAAAGACATTTCCTCTATATTTTATTCTTGAGATTCTTTATCCCCATAGGGACTACTCTCTTCTTTAGCTTTCCCTTTATATTTTTGCTCAGCGTCATTAGTCAATTTTATTTTACCCCCAGCTCTCATATTTCCCTCGACATCTATAACATAATCTTACATTATACTTAGGGATGTGAATCTTATCTCTCTTAACATGATAGAAAAATAAGAGGGAAAGGAACCTACATATGTAGCCCGGGATTCCACTTCAGTAGGTTGGATATCCTTGGGAATTCTGTAATATATTTTACTAAAACTTGCAGTAAAGTCAACAACAGTTTCAGAATTATTCCGTTTTAGGGAAGAAAATTCCATTAGATAATATAAGTAATCGCGCTTGACTCCCCACTTCTTAATAAATGTGTTCTCCAAATTTTCCATAGTTTTGATCGAAGCATTGGGAAACTATATGAACCGTTTCCGAGCCTATTCCTCTATTTATTGAGCAAAGAATCTCATGTATACATCATCGTGGTCGATAAAAATGTTATCAATGAAATATTGAAAACGATCCACATGATCTTTCGCAAATGTACCCTTATTGTCATCATATTTAGGTAATAACTTCAGATAGTGGGTGGGAATATAATTTAAGGGTGTAGGTAATTGCATAGGTCCATGCCGAGTAGCCACCCATCAAGATGTTTTGACTGGTGTTGGTACTCCACCACCTCCTCCTCCTCCTCCTCCTGACATGAGATGTTTAGCAATTAGATTTTTGGATTCAGGAGTAATAAAAGATTTGGTTGGATTCTTCTGAGTAGAGGATTCTCCGCTCTCAGTGGAAATGATTGGGGTATTAGGTAAACCAAATGGAGTACTGGGATTTTGGAGAGAAGATTCTCGTCAAGGAGTTTCAAAAATAAACTCAGACTCAAGGAACTGTGGGACAAACAGAGATGGAGAGAAGCTTCTTCCATGATGGCCAGGTTAAGTGAATTGATATTTTCCACATCTATGTCTTTAGGAGATAAGATCTTGTAGAGCCACAAATTATTCATGACTAGGGTTCTAGCGAGTATTGTATTCATGCATCCGGATGTCAGGTTTTCCTTTGTGGAGTCGGGAAGTGGATTTCACAGCATGTAACCTGATTTTATTCACTATGAAATCTAGGGCATATGATTGTTGTTGTCCGCAGGGAAGATTAATATTCTTGCTACGCTCCTAAGCAATGGTGCCAAAAAATATGTTAATCCCAGAGAAATTCTAAGGATGTATTTTAGAACTATGCATGGGCATCAATAATCTTTCTTATTTTAGTTTATCTTCAGGCCAACACTTAATCAATAATTATATCATCTTCTTTAATTGAAAATACAAAGGATATCCATAATCATGATTATAAGTGGGTAGTACTTCTGGTATGCCAATTGTTTTTTGGGAAAAATGGATAAACGAAATGGCATGAGTAAGGGTACTGTAAAGTAAATCTTTATCTCATGTTTACATAAAACGTACTGAGCATTTAATTTAGTAGTTACAACAGAATAATAAAAAAATAAACCCAATCCTTGCCGGAATAATCGAATCAATTTTCAATTGATATATTATGAATACTTCACAACACACAATAAAAATATACCCACAACCATATTTGAATCAAATATTAGTGGAAGATTAAACCATAGGGACATAAATTAACTTTGTTAATTAAAAAAAGTTGAAAGAGATGAAATACAAAGAAGGAAATACTAGTTGCACATAACCAGAGCTTAGAATCCACACAAATCCATGATAGAGCTTGAATGCCCTTTTCTCATTACTTGATTAGACCAAAATCATCATAATTTATACTTCTTACAAAAAACATCGACCCTGTGTATAAATTGTTCTGATCTATTTATAGCCCTTTAGGCTCTTACAAAATTTATAACAAAAAACGGTTATGGAATAAACAACTTTCAGTTTATCATATTGTTATCAACAAAATATTGTTACAAAATATGCCTATCTGGAAAAATGATGTTGACTCATTGGAAGTGGAGACTAGGGTCATCCTTGCTGAGGTGGAGGAGGATTCTGTTGCGACGATGATGTTACAGATTCTAACTGCGCAGTTGAACTTCTTTCCAGCTACTTTAGTTGAATAAAACTGGTGATGCTCTTCCAATATTTACCCATTGGATGCTGGAAAACCTTCAATTACATGAGTTCCTTATCTAGCTCCGAAAAATGATCGAAATTGGGGTTAGGAAAAGACTTGAAGATGGTTTGAAGATGATTGAGGATTTCAAAATCTAGGTGTAGCTTATCCACAACTATCTTTCCATCTAATTCTCCATGAATATATTCCAGATGGACTTCAAAATTCTGTGCCTCCAAAATCACGACATTATAATGGTCTTTGGGGTATAAATCTCCATGTCCATCCCAAAAGGACGAAATACCAAGTGGAAACACATTGCTGAATAAAGCTTTGAAAGAAAAAACGTCGACATGCATCAAATGGTTAGCCATATCACCAATGTTCTGATCCATCATTCCCTTTTTAATCACTTTATTAGCCTCTATGATGATTTCCTTTCTATCTTGAACAACATAGGCTTGAATCTCATCAAAGGTTTTTCATTCAACAAATTAATTACTGTATTTTCCATCTCTGTCTTTTTGTCCACGTTGTTCAAAATTGTACGAGAATCCTAGGAAGTTGTCTCAATGATTTACCACTCTTCTTGTGAAATGAAAAAATGGCTCCATTGTTTTGTTATAAGTGCTACTATTTGTTCCCAAATCACGAACCTTGCAGTCTTGAGAAAAGGATTTCCTTTCATCTTTCTAGATAATGTTAGGATATCTCATCATTCAATTATGTACTTTGCATGCACTTTGCATGCATTTGCATGCATCCTAGTCACCGGTTTGATGCCTCCAGCACCTAGTCCCCAGTTTGTCAGCACCCGGGAGATTCCTTCCACTTAGTTTTAGCCCTCCTAGTTCTTAGTGTGCCCATCATGCACCTACCACTTGAGAAGGGCGCCTTTTCTCACCTACCACTCCAGTTCACTTCAGTTAGCTAGTTGTCTTTCCTTGATTTAAGGCTATACTTACTCCTAACTGTTGTTATCACTTCGATGGACCTCCAGTGAGACTAGACTTCCTATTCTGACTCCAATTAGCTCCTCATGCGCCCTCCACTAAGCCTCCTTCCCTACATTAGTGCCATATCCATTAGTTACACTTATTACACTCAGTTAGACTTAGTTTGACACTTGGATGACAGTTACTTGTGCATTGATGACCACCACTGATTGATGATGAGGACTCCTAGTTGGAGCCAAGCTATTCCATGCAGTATATTTGAATGACCTCCTTGGCTAATTCGAACTGCTCAGTCATAGTTACTGTATTGTATTGTAATTCTACTATTCTGAGTTATAGAGCACTTATGCATCTCTCTTGCACAATTTTTTACTCCAATTTGTTTTACATCATTGTGATTGATTTACTTGTTTAATAGATCTGTTGTGACTAATTTTACATGGTATCAGAGCCATGGAAGGGACAAGATTTCTCTTCTACAGGTGTTCTACATGAAGATTTGAGTGAATTTGCTCAAAAATACTGCAGTTTTGGCATGCAAAACTCCTTTTGCATTCGCTAATGATGAAATTTTCTCTCCATTACCACTCCAGAAGCTTGAGTTTTCCATAGAATTCCTGGATTTGATACATTGTATCTTCAAGCTTGCTTGATCTCCAATCCCAAGTGTGATGCAACTCTAAAAGGGTGGATTGTTCGACCTTACGGTTCTTGTTTTGATTGTGATTTGCAGGTTAATATTATCCATCAATTGCATTCAGTATCTTGTGATTTGCAAGT
The DNA here is from genome assembly GCA_027924585.1 of Larix kaempferi. Taxonomy (NCBI): domain Eukaryota; kingdom Viridiplantae; phylum Streptophyta; class Pinopsida; order Pinales; family Pinaceae; genus Larix; species Larix kaempferi. The sequence goes on from BSBM01000012.1 coordinate 27,467,241, forward strand.
TCTTATTCATCAATTGCACTCGCTATCAGTGATGGATTACTCTTCTTCAAATCCTATGCTAACTCCTTTCAATTATTTTGATTGGAAATATGACATGGAGATTATATTGCGCTCAAAAGGGTTCTATAGAGTCACCATGGGCCTCGAATTGGAGCCAAACACATTGCTTGAGAAAACAAAACACTTCAATAAGCTTGATGAAGCTTATGGTCTTCTTTGCCTCTCTATTTCCAAAGATCTTCATTTCCATCTCAGCAGATTGAACTCTCCAAAAGCAGTATGGGAGCAACTTGACAAACATTTTGGCAAGTAGGACGAGCTTAGAGATTTTCAATTGGAAAATGAATTGATTGCTCTTAGTCCTGAGAATTTCGAGACCATCAATGAATTTTTCACAAGATTCAAGCATTTGGCTTTGCAATTGAATAACAGTAGAGTTTTCAAAGAGGATAAACAATTGATCCTCTCCATTCTTTCAAATCTTGGTAAATATTTCTCAGTATTTGTCTCTATTTTCAATTCCGGTCGGCTAACTACCCTAAATTGGAAGATGCCTACCGTGAATTCCGTCATTGAGTCCGTTACCAAAGAGCATGATAAGCTAATTCAAATGGGGTCCATAAGCTCCAATGATTCAACTCTCTTTGTTGGAGGATCCAAGAAATCGAATGGAAAAGGGAAGCAAAAGAAAGAGAAGCCTAAATTCGAACCTTCCAAGCAAAGAGAGAAAAACAAACCATCGGATGCACCATCTGGTTCAAGGAACAAGCAAAAGGGTAAAGAGGGTAAAGAAAAATATAAATGTTCTTATTGTAACTGTGGCTTTCAAAGTTTCATGCGTGAAGAAAAAAATAGATCAAATTTCCCTCCTTTTGGAAAAGAATAACATAGCTCTTCCTGACAGTGCACAGAAGAAGGATAAAAATGATGATCATGAAAGAGGTCAAGCACTCATGGCAACTATTTCGAAACACACCACTCTACTGATAGATTCCGGTGCTTCGAATCATATGGCTGCAAATATTGACTCTTTTTCCTCATTTGATCCAAACAGCTCCATCCCCATCCATTTGGGAGATGACACAAAAATTTTATCAAAGGGTAAAGGTACCATCCATTTAGAGCATGGCAGTTTTCAGAATGTTCTTTATGTTCCTTCCTTGGCTTTGAATCTTCTTTATGTGTATCAAATGAAACACACTCATGAACCGAAGCAATTTATTTTCATCCCTAAAATATTTGAAACTTCTGATATTGAAAGTGGAAAACTTATTGCAGTCGGAAAGGCAAATCATACTGCAAAATACTATGAGTTTTCACACTTTGTGTTGCTTGAAAAGCCCACTGCTCTTCTCACTCATGGCAATGAGGTTAGTAGTATTTGTCATGAAATGTTTGGACACCTTAATTACAAGTATTTGTTGCTGTTACAAAACAAATACATGGTTGATGGTCTTTCGCACCTCCGTTCCTCGAAGGGAATTTGCCCAGGTTGCATCATTGGGAAGCACCCTGAGCACAAGTTCGACCGCGGCAGAGCTTATACTATTTTGGGGATGATACATTCTGATATCAGTGGTCTGCTACCCAATATTTCCATGAATGGTTCAAAGTATGTTTTGACATTCATTGATGACTTCTCCCGCTTTACTTGGGTCTTCTTTCTCAAACACAAATAAGAAGTGCTTGGAAAATTCAAGGATTTTAAGGCTTCTATTGAGACTGCCATTGAGAGCAAGATCAAAGCTCTTAGATCTGATAATGTCAGAGAATATATCAAGACTGAGTTGCTGCAACTTTGTGTCGAAAGAGGAATTCATATCCAACATACAGTTCCCTACACACCCCAGCATAATGGTGTAACATAAAGGAAGAATTGGTCACTGAAAGAGATGGCTACCTGTATGCTTGAGTCAAAAGGTTTGGCTGAAAATATTTGGGCTAAAGACATGAATGTTGCTACATACATTCATAACTAAGTTCCACATTCATCTGTGAAAGGTAGAACTCCTTTCGAAGCATTCAATGGTCACAAAACGGATGTGTCTAATTTGAGGGTTTTTGGCTCCACTGCATGGGCTAGAATTCCTTCTAAAAAGAGAAAAGATTTGGATCCACAAAGTACTAAATGCATCCTAATAGGATATCTAGAAGAATAAAAGGCATATAAAATCATGAATATCAGATCCAAAAAGATATTCATAGAGCGAAGTGTGAAGTTTGAAGAACCGCTTTAAGATCTGAAACTAGTCGAGGAAAACACTGCCGATCCGTAGTCTCTACAAGAAGAAGATTCAAGAAGATGAAGAAAGCATTGGATCTTATATCTATGATATTTTATCAAAATTTGATGGCCATGACATATCAGGTTCATAATCCGACTATAATGATCCTCCTCAGTTACCAAAGTGGGCCCAAAACACTCTACAATCTGATGCTCCAAACATTGGAAATCCTGCTGATCCAAGGAGAACAAGAGAAGACTTTCAAAGAGCAGGTATGGCTCTTTCTTTTTGTAATCCATTATTATCTGAGAAATGTTATTTGATGATTGGTTCAGATTCCAAATCATACTATCATGCCCACCGAGACCCAAGATGGAAAACCACCATGGATGAAGAGTACAGTTCTCTTCAAAAGAACAATACATGGGAGCTAGTTTCTCTTCCACCTGGAAGAACATTAGTCCAATGTAAGTGGGTCTACCGCATGAAATTTTTCGCTGATGGATCTATCAGAAAATAAAAAGCTAGGATCATGGTGAAAGGTTTCTCCCAAGTCCAAGGAGTTGACTACACTAAGACGTTTGCACCGGCTGCAAAGATGGATTCCATCCGCCTAGTTTTGGCTATTTATGCATCCAAGCACTGGGAAGTGCACCATATGGATGTGAAGAGTGATTTTCTACATGGAGATATCCATAAACAAGTATATATGAATCATCCAAAAGGATACATATCAGATCCATGATTATTTTGCAGATTGAAGAAATCTTTGTATGGATTGAAACAGGCCCCAAGAGCTTGGTATGCAAAGATAAACTCCTTCCTTCTTTCTCAGAATTTCAAAAGAGGAAAATCTGATCCAAATGTGCATCTACAGCAAGTTAAAGGTAATTTTCTGATTTTTGTTCTTTATGTTGATGATCTTCTCATTACTGGTAGCACTCTCCTTACAATCAAGAAGCTAAAAACTGCCTTAAATCTAGCTTTTGACATGAGCAATTTGGGCTTGCTAAAGAAATTTTTGGGCTTGGAGATAGCTCAAAATTTTGATGGGATCAAATTATCTCAGCAAAAGTATGCTTCAGAACTGCTATTAAAATTTAATATGGTAGAATTTAAGGCAGCTTCGTTCCCATTCCTCTCAGGAATCAGTCTTGAGGACGGAAATTCTACACCGCTTGCAGATTGCACTATGTATCGACAGTTGATTGGTTCACTACTATACTTGACACACTCAAGGACTGATATTTCTTATGCCATGATTGTTGTATCAAGGTATATGCAGCATCCCCATGAGCTTCATTGGCGGGCAGCCAAAAGGATCTTGCAATATGTGCAAGGTACGAGACATTTTGGCATACACTATGCTGTAGATTCTGAGCTAGATTTCATTGGTTTCACTGATTCAGATTGGGTGGGTGATAGCATTGATCGAAAGTCCACTTCTGGATATGTTTTCATGATTGGCCATGGCCCTATTTTCTGTTCAATCAAAAAGCAGGAAGTCATTGCACTTTCTTCAGCAGAGGTAGAGTATCAAGGGGCAGTCAATGCCTGCATTCAGACAGTTTGGTTGCAGTGTATTCTTTTCGAGTTTGATTTTGGCAGCACTACTTCGACTGTCATATTTTGTGACAATCAAAGTGCTATCAATATATCCATAGATCCAGTTCAACGGAAAAGGACCAAGCACATTGATATTCACATGCACTACATCCGAGAGCTTTTGCATGATCGCACCATCATTCTACAATATTGCCCTACTGATGAGCAAATTGCAGACATCTTCACCAAGAGCTTCATTGAGAAGAAGTTCTCTTACCTCCATTCACTGTTGGGGGTGAGTTCCATCATGGTGGAGATAGATTAGATCCATTTTATGTTTAGCTTGAGGGGGGGCTTTCTTCCCATTGGGTTTTCCTTCTTTCCTCACTTAGCTTATTTTCAACATTATTTGGATTATTGTATTGGGGTGACCTTTGGTCTCAGTAAATAGGGCCCTACATTTTTTTCATACATCATAGGATAACTTGAGGGGGGGTGTTAGGATATCTCATCATTCAGTTATGTACTTTGCATGGATGCATCCGCATGCAGCCCAGTCACCAGTTTGATGCCTCCAACACCTAGTCCCCAGTCTGCTAGCACCCGGGAGCTTCCTTCCACTCAGTTTTAGCCCTCCTAGTGCTTGGTGCACCCATCATGCACCTACCAGGCTAGTTTTCTTTCCTTGATTTAAGGCTAGACTGACTCCTAACTGTTGTTATCACTCTGATGGAACTCCAGTGAAACTAGACTGCCTATTCTGACTCCAGTTAGCTCCTCATGCACCCTCCACTGAGCATCCTTCCCTACATTAGTGCCATATCCATCAGTTACAGTTATTACACCCAGTTAGACTCAGTTTAACACATGGTTGACAGTTACTTGTGCATTAATGACCACCATTGATTGATGATGAGGACTCCTAGTTGGAGCCAAGCTATTCCATGCAGTGTATTCGAATGACCTCCTTGGCTAATTCGAATTGCTCAGTCATTGTTACTGTATTGTATTGTAATTCTACTATTTTGAGTTATAGAGCACTAATGCATCTCTCTTGCACATTTTTTTACTCCAATTTGTTTTACATCATTTTGATTTATTTACTTGTTCAATAGATCTATTGTGACTAATTTTACAGATAAATTCGTCGAATGCTCTTTTGCAAGTCTACTTTAGACTGTTGTAGTTTAGAAATGGTTAGGTCTCTCTTGGATACTTCCTCATTGGCATTCCTTATCTCATCACATGTGAGATTTAGTTGATCTTGTGCATGATTTAACTAAGCATATTTAAGGCTCATTTCTACTACTGCCTGTGCAAGCTTATCTATACGGTCGGCTGAATATGTGACCTGCAAAGTTGCATCCTTTTGAAGTAGAGCGTCTTGATTCTGTTTTTTGAAATCATCTACTTCACTTTCTAGACAAATCATATTTTATTTGAGTGTTTGTCCATCAGCCAGTGCCTTGTACAACTCGGACTGTATTGCTAGAACCTCAATTGTTTGAGAGTGCTCAATCATGGGGATATTGAGATTTTTCTTCTAACATGTAATTTGTTTATCTTTTTCTTTTAACATGGTTTGAACAGGAGTTGCATCACTTGGATATTTTACCAATTTGGTAATTGTTTGCTCCAAATCAATGATCTTCAATTGCTTGGATTTATTTGATGACTTTTCATTTTTTAGCTATTTTTCAAGTCTGTTGACTGCAGCCTGCAACGTATTAGTACTCATAGTGTATTTCATTACACCTTTGTATACACCTTCACCTGTCTCTCGGTGAAGTTCCATGATGTATTTTGAAGGGAATGTGTCCAAGTTAACCATGACCTGAGTGGTATTGAATTTTGAAGGGACCCTTTTACCTCCAGGAACAAGCGGCTCTAAAATTTCCATCTTCAGGGTCCCCTGACTTAAATCCAATGCATACAACATCCTGGACTGATTTCGTATCTCAAGATCTTTCTTTGGAAACAAAGTTTTATGAAGATCTATATTTTCATCCTTAATTTGGGAGTATAGACCAAATAGTCCACTGTTAACCAGCAATGTTGTTACCAATGCATCTTGTTGAGAATATGTCTCCTGCTTCTAAGGCCATGATGCAAAGAGGAAATTTTCCAAGATGATAGGTTCCAAATATGTAGGAGTGGGTTTAAGTTGCAATGTTGTGCTAGAAGCCTTCTCTGATTTGGATCTCTTTGAATTTGAATCGATGCTCTCAAATTTATCCCTGTCGACATTAGAGGTTAGTTTAGGGGTGCTCCTCTTTCCTAAGGTATCAAATTTATGTGGCATAGGAATGACTGGTGCCACTACTGCTTGGATTGTATACAAAGACAATTTTGCATGTTCCCAACCATCCAAAATAGCAATTTTGTCCAGTATTGGGTGGGGCTCATGAGGGTAGACCATTGCTCTAGTAGACTGTCTTTTATGAGAGATGATCCCTTTAGAATCGTACTTCCATGCAAAACTCGTTGAGAAGTTAAAATCCACCATCATTTATTCAACCACTAATTGTGAGGACTTGCTTCTCACTTTAAAAGGCCCATATTTGCTAGGGACTTTGGAATTCCTAGGGATATTACCCTTCATGAAGTGCACATCGTTACAACTGAATCTCTGGAGGATATATTCCAAGGAAAAAATCCTAGGAGTAATGAATGTGGGCAACTTATATGGAGCTAGTTCTACTCCATATACTCAAATCTTAGTGTGGGTTTCAAAGAAAAACCAATCCCCAACTGAGTTGTCAGGATTTCTCTGGAGCAAATTCTTACACTCGGGGAATATTCTGGGAGGAGGTGTATCAAATAACAAGGAATAGATTTTACTTACAACATTATCCACAAACACAGAAAATCCTTCGTGGCTTGGAACAAGAGTAATTGACTTCTAGAGATCTTCTTGATTAAAGAATTATTTATTATGGTAAATGATTATATAGATCAAATAGGAAGTGTACCTAAACAACTTTCTAGAAGCAAAAATTTTGAACTACAAGTGCATAGACTAATAAAGGAAATATTCAATATATGATTTAATTGGTGATTCATGCTGTGACAAATTGATAAGAAAGAGGAATCCTAGGGAATCATCAGTAATTACGAAGTCGTGATCATACCCTAGGATCTGGAATATCATGGACAATGCTGGTTGGGATTGCTCTGAGAATACTTCCAGGATTAACATCGAATATGTACTAGGAAGGTCTTCTCCTGGGGGAATTAACATCCGGATGAGTGATTCCCTGCTCTCTAATGATAATTCCTTGATCTTTCCCTCCAGGACCTCTTCGTCAAACTGGAAGCTATAACTTCCTTCTTCAGTGTCTGTCATCTCCATAAGGAGCTCTCTTTTAATTCGGCAGACAAATGATCCTAGTCAAGAAATAGTTTCCTTCTTCTTGGGTGCATATATTTCAACACACCACTACACCAGCGCCGGGAAGGCTTTGGCCTATGGTAAAACTATTTTCGATAATCTAGAGGCCCAGAGATTGAATAAGTCATTTCCATTCTTTTCCTGGTCTTCGGCCTCTCTAGATAATTGATGTAAATTGGGGATTGACGATATGGGGTCAAGGATGTCAAAATGCTCATCTCCTAAATGCTCCTCTTTATGAGTGTAGAGCCTGCAGTGGGAATTGTCTCAGGGTTAGCAGTAGAAGCCATGATGGTGATAGTGGAATGAACGTGGGGATGAAAAATGCTTTGGATAGGTTGAAAATCATCTAGTGTCACGATGAAAAAGTAGAGGATTTCTAGACAATAGAAGAATAAGTGTTTAATCAATTCAAATAATGCACATATATAGCGGTATTTTGAAAAGAGAAAACTTAAATGAGTCGTACACGCGACACCAAGAGATTGGTCCTTTAGACAAGGGGTGTGGGGTATTTTACTGTTTGGGGACAATTACTATCAAGAAGGCGGTAGTAATACACGTTGGATCAAATCTAGGTTGGTCCACCTATGAGACGACAAAATATTAAAGCGGCTTCAGGGCTTTGTGAAGGTGGTATTAGGAAACTTCTTTTTGGTCCATGAATGAGCATGGGGATGCCACATGGAGATAGTGTTTTTTATTCAAGTTTGTGGCTGGATCCTTAAATTTTGATCACTAAATAGGGCCTGAAAACATTAAAGTCATATATTTCCCCCTCTTGATTTCTTGACTTGAGATCTTCTATCAGTCATTCGTCACACCTAATCTAATAGACGGTCGTAATGAGGTGAAAGTTACCTACCTTTTTTGACAGACGAAAAAGAGTGGTTTCAGTGCCTCCTTAAGGTGGTTTCCTCTGACCACTTTTGAGGCCCTAAGTGTTGTTAGAAAAACAGGATCATAGAGCAATAACAATAAACAGAAATGCAAATATAATCACACACACATTACAAGAGAGACACAGATATATCGTGGTTCACCCCAACTTGGGCTACGTCCACACTAAATTTGCCAGTCCTTATTATTATTCCATCCAGCAAAGTGAAGGGATACAACCTGCAGCACAACCGCTGCACTTCCTCTTCACTGTCTCACACAGTCTCTCTTTTGATCTCATAGATCTTTACAATGCATAAAACCTAATACATCATTTCCCTAGCTGTATTACAATGTATTTCTTTTATAGGGGAAATACAATGGGAAAATACCATGGCATACCCAAACCTGCCGGGATCATAACCAAACCTGGGGTATGGACATGGCTGAATACTAATATCTCTGAATCTGGAGATCAGGCTCCACAACCAACAAGTGCATACTCTATGCATAGGTGTCTTAGGCGATTTAGGATTCAGGATCGTGTCCCATAATTATTAGTCGAGCACCTTGAGCAGCATGAATGGACTTGAATCGTTGATTCAAGACATATATAGATCTTGAGGATTTTCCATTACGAGCTATTCTGTAGCTTGTGATGTGACATTTCCTTGTCACGATACGGTACCTCACAGTCTATGGACCCTTCCATTCTAACTCTGCATTCCTGTGATGGTTTTCAGGGCTCGATACAAGCAGTATTAAGAGACTGCTTTTCGTTCCCTGATTGAACCTTAGAGTGCCACATGGTTAAGCAGTTTATTATTCAGGGCTCAATATCTCTATTTAAAATTCGTGCATCTCTGGACCCTGAATAAATATCCACTGTCAACCCGGACCTTGATCTAGTACAAAATTGACAATCGCTCTATGCAAATGTCGCCAACCTGTAGATAATCCATGTCATTTTATTTATGCATTGTCCCCTCAATTAAGATCGACGTAGCATGACATGAAGGCCGCTCATTAGTTCGTGATTGACTACGTTACTTATTGGCTAGTGCAAAATATTGGTACTAACACTCGCTACATAAACTTGGTTCTTGCAGTCCCCATAGGTACTTTAGGTGAAACCTCATATGATTTGCAGGTGTTGTCGAAAGGGCCAAACCCCTTTTGGGACAGTATATTGGGATTTGGTTGGTATGGTTTTGGGTGAACCTGGGTGAGGATAGAAGTGCGCCAACATCACCCTATTTGTTTCTTATGTATTGGCATATGTGTATACAAAAATACGATGTTTTATATATTGATATATCCGTCTTAATAATAATATGAATATTATTAAATATTGTCATAGTATCAAAAACAATCATTAGACTCTATAATTAATCTTATAGATTCATTCATAATTAATGCTTTCATGACATTATCATTTATAATTTATCAACGGTACAATCAACGAATATAACATTATATAAATATCAATACATATTTTAATAAAGTTATACAATGTCAATAACTCAAGTGCATTTTGAGTAGGTCTAGCACTTAATAAGATGTATTCTTCCTTAGAGATCAAGAGTTCAAATATAAAGAGTAGTAAAGTATGTACACTTCCATAAATTAAAAGAGGTCAAGATGTTCATATTTAACACATTAATATTAAAAGAGTCCAGATGTTCAACTTTCCTAGATATCTCCATAAAATAAAAGAATGACGATTATATACCTCATCAAGTATTTCAGAAGAAAACACATGTGAAACATGACCTACATGCAAGCTCTCACCATCACCCTGCTAAAAAATTTAGTAGCATCAACATGCAAGTCACTGGAGCCTTCAAAATTTCAGACAAGGAGCACATTGAGCATGAATTGATGCAACTTAGGAATGTGTTTAAAATGAATGGGTATAAAGATAAACAATTCGATAGGGATGTATTCAAGGTGAGAAGGGGGCTATGTACCAAGAACATGAACAATGATAAAAATAGGGAAGGAAAGTCCTTAAGTCTACCCTACATAAAAGGTACAACTGATAAAACTATGAAGATCCTCAAGAAAGGTGACATCAAGGTCTCTTTCTCCCCACCAAACTCGATTAGAAGAATTTTGGACCATTTGAAAGAGGTTATCAACCCTAAGAAACAAAAGGGTGTGCACTAAATCCCGTGTTCATGTGGAAAGCAATATATTGGACAAACCAGAAGATCGTTTCAAGTAAGAATACGTGAGCATTGTGCAAACTTGAAGCATAATAGGGTGACAAGATCGACGTTAGTAGAACATGGACATAATACTAGCCACCATTATCCCTAAGTCTCTTGAAGATGATCCCTACTCTGGGATCGAAATGTCGAGAGAAAGTTGCAATGATAACACACTTTCCTGATTTCATTCAATATTCTCCTACGTATAATGAATAATCTTAACATTAATATTGTTTTAGTAATATTATTTTTTTATAAAATGTGCTAAGCATACATCTATTGACCTATATTATTTATATGATAATTATATTAATATACTTTTGCCTTTGGAAAATATCACTACTAACATATATTACTTATATAATAAATATATTAATATACTTTTTCATTTGGAAAATATCACTATTCCTTTAATTAATATTATTTAATTGATATTATGATTATTAAATAAATACCAAACACTCAAAAAAAAAAATCTAACATGGGTGACGCCATACTCATGTTAGTATGTAAAGTCTTTGGTTTGTATTCCATTTTATTTTCATGTATATGTAAAGTCAAGTCTTTGGTTCGTAACATGACAATAAAATGAAATACAAACCAAAGACTTTACATATACTAACATGAATATGGCGTCACTCAAAACCCAAATATACTTTCCCTTTTTTCAAAAACATCTCTTTCCTACCCATTCATAGGCTTAAAATTACAATACCTTGATTATCCCGGACAGTCTTCCTAAATGACAAAACCAAAAAGTTATTTTATTTCATTTTACAATGAACAAAATGAATTGAACAAGAAAACAGATTATATATTTGTCATCCTATGTTTTCCATACCTTGGTTGACTATGAGACTCATTATTATAATATAGAAAAGCTGTATCTTGCTGTAGTATTCGCCACCTAGCGCTTGTAACACTACATCTTTGGCCAATCAATTCAGGTCAAGTGTATGGATATAAATAATCGACTTAAGTTATTTTTTCAAAGCATGACGTGGGAAGTGATTGTGAATGAATAAAATTTCGTTCACCCTGGAATTCATAATTGTTGTGCTTCCTTCTTTTCTCAAAGATGATGTGGGAAGAGATCATGAAACAAAATTATGATTTTTTATCATTCAAATACATAATGGGAGTTGACTTTGTTTATTACCGATGGAATTTCATTTTGGATGTTTTCTTATTAGTATTGTTTTTGGCTTTGCATGGATTTTTAATAATCAATTTGGTGCACTCAGTGGGCTTAATGGTTAGGAATATATGTTATTTTTGGGGAGGTTATAGGTTTAATTTTGGTGGAGTAGAGCTGTGCATTGACCCATCAAAGTGAAGCTAAAAGGTAGGCATCCTTTTGAGTGAAGTTTCAGTCCAAACTGACCTATGAGTTATTAGTATATGTGGCTTGTGGATTTTTACATATACTCTTGAAGGGTTGCTAAGTTCCTATGGTTAAAAAAAGTAATCGATTTGCGTCAATTTACGAACCTTTTATATTAATCTATAACAAGTTCTCCAATGGATGAGCTTTATTTTTTATTCATATGCAAATTTCCAAACTTAATCTTAGAAAGATGAACTTTGAGATGATATTTGCAAAGTTTGAAAAGTTTTTCTATTAGTTTCTATGAAAATTATCATAAATATCATATCCTAAGTTAAGCTTTGCAGAATCCATGAATTTGGAACCCTTCAAATTCTCTCTTGATTAATCTACTATGGCATCTTTCATCCTTCTTCCAGTTCAATTCTCTCTTAATTACTCTACTCTGGCATCTTTCATCCTTTACACAAGTGTTCCGCTTCACCATGGATCACAAATTGTCATGTGCCACTTCACCACGAATTGCAGATCTTCATGTGTTGCTTCACCATGGATCGCAGATCTTCATGAAGGCCTGCGTTTATATTGCCTCACCACAAATCACTGATACTCATGCACCATTTGGAAGACCTGGGTTGAGCTTATCCTTTTTCCTTCATGTTTGTGAAGGAAACCCAATTGATGTCATTTTTCCTTTTGACTATTAATATGCTTATAATGGAAAGTATTCTCGTGTTGGTTCTTGCGATCATGATTAGTATTCTTTATGCAATCATACTATCCAAAATATCTTTGTTTCTAAAGAAATAATTGACTTTTTACTGATGTTGATGTGGCAATATTTGTTACTTAAAAAAATATGTGTACTTTTCTTTACATCTTCATATGAGTGCAATTTTGTGGACAATATTCGGATATTCTCTAGCTATAATGTCTAATGATACTTTCCTTGAATTCCTAATAGATTGCATGTTGAATTCAAGGAATTTTATTCATAATTCTAAAGTTAGCAAGATAAGCAACAACCTTTTGTTGCTTGAGAAGTATTTGTGTTATTTATTCCAACTGCACTTGTCTGTGGAATTTTCTTTAACCATTTATAAGTGTGCGTAAATTTTGAATGACCATATTTATTTTGTGCAAAGTGTTCTGTATTTCTCAACCAGTTATCAGTAGGACCATTTGTTTTTCAAATTACAGTATTATGGTCAAGAATACCACAATTATGACAAGTTAATATGAGACAATATTTTGCAATGTGTCGAGTGAATTTGCATCTCCAACATTTTCTATAGTTAGAAGCTCTATGGCCATAATAATAACAATTGTAACATTGAATAGAAGAAGCACTCGTACCTTTGGTTCTTGACTGAGTAATTCTGCCCACAGGGCCCAAGATCTGCAATCTGTAGCTTTATGTCCAAATTCATTGTAAGAATAACAATAGCCACAAAATGCATGATGATTGGATTTTGCTTGATCTTTGGAAGTGGTTCAAATTTCGTGAAATGGAGAAATTACCTTGTTATGCTTTGGATGGTTATGAGTTTATTCTTTATTGTCTTCTACACCATACCTAAGGATATCTACATAGCTTTTAGGCTTTTCTTCAGTCTTCCTTTCTGGGAACCTGGAGTCTTCTTTTTCTTCAACGTTCTTTTGTTCAACATATCCAAACCCAGTCTTAACATGAGATATCTTTGGTAGCTAGGATGTCATCTAGGGTTGATGAACTCTTTGCAAACTTCATGCTTTTAGTCACTTCTTTTTTTATTTCCTCTTTTAGAGAAACAATCTCAAGCTCTCTTAACAAATTTGGTATTTTTCTTGTATCTGAGCATCTACAAATTCCTTGACCTCCTTTAACTAACCTCTCAGATCAACTACAGTATTTTCAGCTTCTTTTATACCAGTCATTTCATTCATCAATCTATTAGCCTCTTCTTTTCCCTTCTCGAGCTGAAAATCTTGCTCACTGATCACTTGTTTTTCATCATCAATTCTCCTTTGAGTCTTCTACAATTGATCCTTCAAAAAATGTTTTTTCTCCCTGAGTTCCGCAAGTTCTTCTTCATCCTTTTTACTGGCGTTAGAGGTAATCATACTCATAAACTCATCTTTCAAAGAGATAACTTATGCATCCTTTTATTGCAGTTGATCTTTTAGGAATTGGATTTCTTCTTTCAAAGTGGCAACTCTCTTTTTATTGGATTGTTCAACATCCGTCCTTGTTATTTCCAAATCTCCCTTTAGAGACATAATTTCTTCGGATAGCTTCTAATTTTTTGATATTGACTTTTCAAATATCTTCTATAGATGCAAACTCTTTCTCCTTTGTCTTATAGGCTTCATCCTTTTCTTGCAATTGTTTGAACAAGTGTGTTTCCATCGTCTTTGATTCCTCTTCTTTCTTTCTCAAGGTTTCCATAATTTTGGTTGCAATCTTTTTGACCCCTTCTATAGTTTTCCTTTGACTATGGATAACACATCTTGCTTCTTCAATGGAGAGATCATCAGAATCTTCCAAGCTCTTATCAATTGCATTCTTACACACTAAATCATCCTGATCCTTAGCACCACATATAATCTATAATTTTTTCCAAAGTTCATGAGTTAAGGATTGAGATCCAACTTTATCTTTCACATCTTTTAGAAGAGCATTCAATATGGCATTTCTTGATGTTTCATTGGATCTGCAAAGTATTTTGGCAGTGTTGTTCTTAGGATTTCCTTTTGGAGGAACCTGTCCATTCTCCACTATGTCCCAAACTTCTAAGCCTAGGTTTTGGAGATGTCTCTTCATCATAGTACTCCATAGGTACCAATTATCTTCATCAAATATAGGTGCATTGTTTGTAGAAAGTACTTTATGTTTATCCATTTTTGCGTGGTGATCTTTATCTTCTAGTTGTTAAACTATCTCTAAAGCAACCCACTTTGATTCCAATTGTTGGAATTATTAATGATACTAAGAGGGGGAGGGTGAATTAGTATCATGCGCAGATTTACAAATAATTCACTTTTTAAACATGTACCAATTGCAATTTAAAACCACATCAATAAAATAGACTGTGCACGGGATGTTTGAAGAAATTTTGTGTGTGTGTGTGTGTGTGTGAAATTATATATATGGGAGACACCAATATCCAAGCATGTGAGCACCAACTCACCTAGACACCAATTTGAATTGGACACCAATCCAACTTGAAATCACCTACTAGCAGATTGTGAGGACACCCATCCTTAGTGCAAGCACCAACTTGTTGTGTTCAGGAACAGACCTGAGAATACACCAATCTTTTGCGCAAGAACCAACTTGATATGTTCAAGAATCAACCTGAGAATACACCAATCTATGCAAGAACCAACTTGCAGTAATTGGGAACCAACCTGAGTGGAGACTTCTATCCCCTTTCCTTTCCTCATCCAGCCACCCTGAGATAAAGATAAAGAGATTCTTCTATCACAATGCACTTATGCAACACTAGCTTCTTGTTTTCACACACAAATAGACACTTTCTCGGTTCTGCTTACAACTTCACTTTTATGTGCTTTGTTTTAGTTTTGCATATCTATTATGCTTCACTCATCTGATCCGTGCACTGCACCACTATACTCTGCTTCAGTTCTTTGATTCTATGCATCACTCTGAATTTTACACACTTCTGGTTTAGGACATCATTTTCTTTATGTTCCCTTCTCTGGTTTAGCATATCATTTTATTTCTACACGTCATTTTGATTCTGCGCACTTCACTAGATCATTTTTGTTTATGCACATCATTCTAATCAGTGCACTTCACTAGATCAGTATGCCATTCCTATTCTAGTTTTCAACATATCATTATGATTCTACGCACTTCACATATTTCAGTACATCATTCGGATTCTGGACTCTTCTGATTCAACACAACATTTTTCTTCTGTGCATTTCTTTGATGTTCAACACATCATTCTAATTCTTCGCACATGGCTCCTTGTTGTTTCTATTTTATGGATCAACAAGCCATTGAACCCTAGTAAAGCAAACCTTTCAACACAAAGTACTATATCTTCTCCATTCTTCACACACACTTTTTCATTTCTATATTTGGTTTACTTATACCACTAGTTTGCTTGCTTGAATTGCTTTGTCTACAAGTAGAGAACTTTATGTCGACTTCCTAGTCACATTTACCCAATACACCCACTACAACACATTTGATCCAATCTCATCTTTATTATCTACACATTTTAATATTCTTGCTTGTTGTGCAAAAGCCCCAGTATCTACGCGATATTTACCCATTCATTATTGCGAAGATAGTGTTGAAAATCTTATTAATACTAAGATGGGGGGTGAATCAATATTATGCATAGTTTTGAACAAATTTCACTTTTACCAAATTCAAATTGTACTTATATTATGCATTCATCATAAACATTGTCATTCATCAACACATTCATAATACACTAAACACAAATATTTAACGTGGAAACCCAAATGGAAGAAAACCACATAATGCTTTCTTATATAATAAAAATTACATTCATGGGAAGCACTAAATTCCAAGATACTCCAGCACCGACTGGAAGGAGGCTCCAATCCCATGATTTATAGGCTACAACCTAAAGGAAGAACCAACTCCCTCATTAACTAGCATCAACTGGAAGGAGGCACCGACCCCTTGGATTTACAGGTTCCAACCTGAAGGAAGCATCAACTCCCTATTCCTTGCCTCGTCATGCCACCCTGATTTGATTGTAGAATATTCTTCTTGCTTTCTACCGATCTGCGCACTCTTAGATTTACTGCAATACTTTCCTTCGCACCCACTTGCTATATGCGCTATTCTTCATAACTTATGTTCTTTATCATCAGTTCATCACACACTTCACGTCACTGCAAGAATACTGCACACAGATTCTCATACTTCATAACTATTGCAATCTGGCGTCGTTCAACATACTGTTCTATTTTTGTGAAACTGCATATTCAACTGATACCGTGCATCTTATACTGTACCATTGTTCTGTTCTTCTGCATCTGTCTCATATAAACTATGACCTCTTGTGCACCATCTACGATAATTCCTTCTATTCTTGCACACTTGGCCCATATACTATATCATATTGCGCATCATATGTTGTGTTGCTCTTCTATTCTTGCGCACTTGGCTCTCTGCTAGATCATGTTGCTCCATATCAACGAGCCATTGATACCCCAATAATTTGAATCTTTCCAAATCATAATACTATCTCTTGTTCATATTCAAGCTTACATCTCACTCACCAACTTTGCTTCTTATTTATACTCTACTTAGGCAAACGATGTGTCCACAAGTTGATCGTAACATCCCTTCTTCCTTTCTTCACAGTCAAGATTACTCACGCATCCACCACTTGTCATGATTAGGGAAATTGATGTATCATGCCTTGTGAGTATTGTGCACACTTGGTCCTTAGCATAGTGGGACTTGCGCACTTGGGAACCACTATTTGTTGGGTCTTGTACCTTTTAAGTACAATTGGCTGGTGGGTCTTGCGCACTTCCAAGACTTGTATACATCTTCGACTTGGTGGGTTTTGCGCACTTCTGAGACTTTCATACATGTCCAACCACCTCTTACTCCTGAGATTCTTGCGCACTTATGAGACTTGTCCAACCACTTCTTTGACATCAACTTTGAAGTACCATGACTAGATATGATTAGGGACTTGTTCAAATAGTCTTATGTACGTTTTCAAATTGGATTTTATATACTTATTCAAGCTGGAACATGGATACTAAGTCCTCTTTGACATCAATGACAATCAAAGTTCAACAATATTCCCCTTTGGCATTGATGTCAACAGCTTATGAATCTACGCTCTCCCTAATCATGAATTCCTTTGTTATGTTTTCATGATAGCACAGTGCTCCCCCTGTGCTCTTGCCAGTTTGAACCTTTTCTCTTATGCACAACCTTCAATCAGTACTTCTCTGTCATTTTTCATTTATGTACAGTTCATTTTTACTAATACATGCTTCATGATATTTCTCCCTCTTTGATATCAATGGCAAAGAGGTGCTTTCTATGCACAATTTTAGGTTCTCTTCTGCACTTATGCTTCAGCTTTGTGCTTTATTTCATGATTATGCCGTTGTTTGTTTTGATTACTCCCCCTGGATTCATGCTTCATTCCTGTATTAAGGAGCAATAATTTCTACCCACGTTCCTGATTGAACTGTAGTTCCAAATATTCATCAAAAAATGATTTCAGAGTTTCTAAATATTCATCAATTGCGTCTATGATTTCCCCTTGTAACTGTGGGACAAGTTTAGTGATGATAATGAATTCTTCTTGTAATGGCTCAAGCTTGTTAGCAATCTTCTATCGTTATCTCAGATCCTGCCTACTTCTTGCTGTTATTTTTTGTACTCTCCCATTTTGTTCATATTTTCAATAGCCGATAGGAAAGTTAAGCTATCACGGATCCTTTGTTCCAGTTCTTACGCAGCCTGCAGTCTTTGATCTACTTCCTTCAACTACTTGTATGTGACCAACTTACCCATAGTTGAGCACTTTATTCATGCAGCTCTGTACATTTTAACTCCAAGGTCCTGATATTTTTTATTGCAACATTTATTCTTTCTAAATTGTTTTCACGTTCTTATCTGACCTATGGAGGTTTTCCTAGTTGTTTTCTTGCTGACAACTCTTCGACTTTAGCATGTAGACCTTGAATGACATCACCTATGTTCAACACTTTTTTTCTGGAGAAGTATCTTCTTCGATTTGAACTTCTGGAAGTGCATTATATACTTATTATACTGCCTTTATGTAGATTTAAGGCCTTCTCTTTTACTTATTCCACTTCATATTTCAGCTGATCACTTTTTATGACTTCTCTCCTACTTTCATCTACAAATCTGATGTATTTTTTGCAGTCTTCTCCTTTTCTATTTTCATCCTGGAACATTCTTTCGGTAGAATTTCCTTCTCACTCTGGATTTCGTACCAGTCAGTTGTAACTTCTTCATGTCTCCATATAATTTCCTAAGCAATGCAAATATGTCGTGCATGTAGCTCATTCAAAGGTAAGTGCGATAGAATCATTTCTACATGGATCAAAGGCTCCTGCATCTCTTGAGTGGGAAGCACCAGAGTTGCAGATGAAATTTCCAGTCTTTGATGCAACTTTGTTTCCTTTATCTACATGACAAGGTGTGCCTATGAACTACTCAGATGTGTGTTTGAGTGTGATTCCAAATCATTTTGTCCTTTTCCCTTGGTCATTAGTATCAAGTGCTTCATTGTCACAAACGTTTCTTTGATCTTTAGCGGGATGTCCTCTTGTTGTGTCACAAGATCTTCAATTTATCCCTTTATAGCCACATTATCCATGGCTTCTTTAGTAATATTTTTGAGATCTAGGATAATTTGTTCAATATCATCTGTTGTCAGTGTCTGAACAAGACTGGGTTTGTACATTTTCCTTTTCTTCCTCGATGACTCTTCAGGATGAGTCGTTTCTGTCCTCTTCTTAAATAGCACAAATTGTTGTGTGGTTTCAAAGGGAATTTTTGTGCCTTCGGTTTCCTTTTCTTTAGATGTTGGAATATCAGGATGTTTCTAATGTGTAGCCTCTTCCTCTTCTTCTGTTATTAGAACCCTCCACGTTGGATCCCACTAACTTACAATTTGTGCAATGTCATCCTCAGAACAAATGAGCATGGTAGGTAGCCATTGCATGTCAAGATCCCTTATGGCTTGTATGTAGGTATGATGCATTCCTATATTGAAGCGTACAATTCCCTTGTATGCTTCAACTATGTGAGGATGTAAGCGTGATGTTTCTCTTAAAATAACCATATTCTCTTCAACATATAGGTAGAAATTAATGTTGTTATTTGTTTGTCTGCGCGGAATATTACTAGTGCACAAGTTTATGTACCTAGATTCCAAGAATGAATTCCTATTATGACAAAGAATTGACTGTATTTTGGTTCCTTCTATCCTATCAGCACAACACATATTAACAACCAATTATAATGGAAGGGTTTACCTCTTTCTTGCATTTCCTTGTAGTCCTCCAAAAATTTGTTCAGCAAAAACATCAACTAGTTCATCTGCACTCCCTCCACACATTGCGTTGTAGTTGAAATGATTGTTGTTGATACTCGTTCCTAGAGAATTTTTCGGAAAATATTACATGTTAGTATATGTACTACAAACCTCATATCCTGGTCATTTATTTGCACGACTTAATACCCTCTGTTGGCTCGTTGGGTTCCATACTTTTCATCCATATTCTTTCCAAGTGCCTTTTCTTGTATTCTATCCAGAAGATGACCTACATCTTCTCCTATGGTAGGAAACCCAGTGATCAACTCAATCCTCTTGGATTCGATGCAGATGGACCTAATCAGCCACATAAACCCACCATGCACTTGTGATAATCACATTTCCGCGCATCCTTTCACATGTGGGGACCTTGCAAAGTGAGGGACCTCTAATAAGTTCAGTATCCTTGATTTAATCATTCCATTTTCGCATGTCTAAAAATCGATTTCAACCGGTTCCGTAGGATTTGGGATGAACCTCTTGTCAATGTAGTTGTCCATAACCAGTTCAGGAATTTTTTCTTCATTGGTGATATCATGATCTACAAACTGGAACTTGTACAGTTTCCTGAGCATATATTATTCAACTATTACACCTTCTAGAGCCTTTCATGTCAATATATCTATATCTTCTACATTGGGAAAGTAGAGAGGCATCGTAGTGGGATTTTTGGATGAATGTAGTCACGAGGGATATTTACGGGCTTTGACGAAGAGGCACCTGGTGTTTGTGCAAATTTTTCCGCACATTTACGAATGGATCCTTTGTCCTGCATTGTCTCTTGGGTGCCATGGCTTCCGAGCTTCAACCTTCACTCACAAAGGTTTCTATGTAGCTAGTGTTCTTAGTAGATGCAAGGGTTCATAATAAAGATATAATTGGATTATAAGGGATTTGGCGACATTCCTCTGTCATTAATGAGTTCCATCCTTTACGAATTTTCCTAGATTTGGTCCATTTTCGGAAATTGGAATGTTTCAATTTTCACAAGATTTTATTGGTATTCTCCAAATTCAATTAACCATATCCTGCCACTAATTACTGATGTCACTCTTTAATTGGTCACCACTACTTCATTGGTCATTAATGATCCCATTTTGTCGTAATCGGTTTTGTGCACAATCTTCTTTTTGTTATAGGTCCATCAGTTTGTATATTATTCTTGTATTGGAGTGGAGATATATTGGTCTCCCAATTTCTCCACATTTTCATCCAGTACAAGGGAATTAGTATGGTTTTTAGTTATTTCTTTGCATAGAATCAAACTATTACCTTTATCTGTAGACTTCCTTTTCCTTCATTTGTCTTCATTGTTTTCTTCTTCCAACATTTATTGAATTTCTTTGAATTTCCACAGTTCTAAGCTTTGTGACCAATTTTATTGCACTTGTAAAAAACTATATTGTTCTAAAACTTTCCAGTATGCCCAGTTGTGTCGCATTTACAACATTCAATGGTTCTAGGTGAATACAATCCCTTTAGTGGCACAATATTCTTGTAATTTGTCCTTTGAGTTTCCTCTTGACTAGTTTATTCATTTTATTCCTTGAGAGATGGCTCTTATTTCTTGTTGATTCCAACCTTATAACCTAAATCAGATTTATTAAATGGATACCTATGTTTGCTTGGAATCTTATTCAAGACTTCTGCGCTTTTGGAAAACTTGGCATTTGTCCTTAGATGTGTTTGCAGTCTTTCAACTTCATGTTCCTTTTCCAGTAATTTATTCTTCTGTTCATTGATCATTTTTTTATTCTCAGAATTTTTCTCTTCCATAGACATGATCTAAAGCTCTCTTGCTTGAATTTGATTTTGTTGTTCACTGATTAACATGTTGGCATCGTCACTTTGTCTTTGATATTTTTAGAGTTGATCATTTAGTGACCGAATATCTTCATTTTATTTTGCAACCATTTCTTCTCTTTGTTGTTTAGCATATTTCAATTCTTTATTTAGAAGTATGATCTCTTTGGATAACTTCTGATTTTCTGCAGCTGATTTTTTAAGTTCACCTTCCAAGGAGTCAATCTAAAGTTTCTTAGTTTGACAGGTTTTATCCATCTCTTGTAATTGACTAGTGAAGTATGCTTCCATCCTTTTTTACTCTTCTTTCCTTTTCAGAGTTTACATGATATTAGTTGTAATCCTTTGAACTCTTCTATAGTTTTTCTCTAAGTGTGAATAACATATCTTGCCTCTATGATAGAGAGATTATCCATGCTTCCATTTTAATGTAACCTTGGTGCTTTGCTTTGAGAATATATTTTCTTTCCACCCATATCTTTGCAAGGACCTATCTTCCATTTGTTAAAATGTTACAGAAGAAACCCGCTCTAATACCAATTGCTGGAAATTTTAGTAATACTGAGAGCGGGGATGAATCAGTATTATGTGAAGTTTTGAGCAAATTTCACTTTTACCAAATTCAAAGCGTACTTATATTATGCATTCATTATAAACAATTTCATTCATCGACACATTCATAAGACATAGAACACAAATATTTAATGTGCAAACTCAAATGGGAGAAAACAACGAAATACTTTCTTATATAACAAAGATTACATTCATGGGAAGCACCAACTTCCAAGATTCTCTAGCACCAAATGGGAGGAGGCTCCAACCCACTGGTTTACAAGATACAACCTAAAGTAAGCAACAACTACCTCATTTACCAGTATCAACTGGAAGGAATCATCGACCCCCTAGATTTATAGGCTTCAACCTGAAGGAAGCACCGACTCCCTATTCCTTTCCCTGTCCTACCACCTTGATTTGACTATAGAATATTCTTCTTTCTTTCTACTGATCTACACACTCTTCATATTTACTGCAATACTTTCCTTCATGCACCTACTATATGCTTTGTTCTTCGTAATTTATATGATTTATCATCAATTCACCACACACTTCATGTCACTGCAATAGTATTGCACACTAGTTCTCATACTTCATATCTACTACAATATGCACACCATTCAACATATTGTTCTATTTGTGCAAAACTACATATTCAATTGATACTGTGCATCATCTACTATATTGTTATTCTATTCTTGCACATCTATCTCATATGAACTATGACCTCCTACGCACCATTTGCGATACTGTTTCTATTCTTGCGCACTTGACCCATATATTATATCATCATGCCCATCATCTGTTGTGTTGCTCTTATTTTCTTGCACACTTGGCTCTCTGATAGATCATGATGTTCTGAATCAATGAGCCATTGATACCCCAATAATTTGAAGCTTTCCAAATCAGAATACTATCTATTGTTCATATTCAGGATTACATCTCACTCGCCAATTTGGCTTCATAGTTATACTCAACATAGTCAGACAATGTGTCCACAATTTGATCGTAGCATCCCTTCTTCCTTTCTTCACGATCAAGATTACTCGCACCCATCACTTGTCATGATCTGGGTGATTGAGGTATCATGGCTTGTGCGTCTGGCACACACTTGGTCCTTAGCATAGTGGGACTTGTGCACTCGGGAACCACTACTTGTTGGTTCTTGTACCCTTGAAGTACCATTGGCTGGTAGGTCTTGCGCACATCCGAGACTTGCATACATGTCCAACCACCTCTTACTCTCAAGACTCTTGCGCACTTATGAGACTTGTCCAACCACTTCTTTGACATCAAATTTGAAGTACCATGACTAGATATGATTAGGGACTTGCGCACATAGTCTTATGTACTTCTTCAAATTGGATTTTATATACTTCTTCAAACTTGAACATGTATACTAAGTCCTCTTTGACATCAATGAAAACCAAATTTTAACAGATAGGTAGCCTTGTTTGTGTATACTGACATCAAGGATTTGTCACCATGCGCACTTTGACATCAATGACAACACCAAAATTCAACAATTTTTCCATTTTTCCTTACATGTATATGTTATGGGTTCACCATTTCATACATTTCAACTATTACACATCTTGAAGTATTGTTAATAAATTGATGTCGATGATCATATTTGTTCACGAAAGAGATTTCTATGATGATGTTGATCATATTTGTTCAAGGAATAGTTTTTTTGAATCACCTGGGAGGAACATATTCATGTTTTGTAGTTGATGAGGATGCTTGCTTCCACCCATTCCAACTATGACATGATGCACAGAGAGTAACAAACCTAAATTATCTAGGAATTGATGTTCCATTCAGTACTATCAAACAAACTTCCAACCTAAGATTGATGTTATTGTTGATAGTTGTTCATCCTAGATTCATTAGCACACATATGGTTTGCTCATCCCATAATTGTTAGCAGAAATTTAGTTTGTTCCATATTATTACGATTGATTTTTTTCTTTTTTGTTACCTTCATGGTTGTTGTCTTAGTTTTCTTACATCAACTCTTGGTCTGTTGCATATCAAATATAATGCAAGATCGCTCGTACATGTTCTAGATGAAACTATGGCTTAATACATAACAAAAATCTTGCAAAATATACCAACTTTTAGTGTTTCATATCTAATAAAAAATGAGATATAACTAAGGAAAAATTTAGGCTATCAGATATGAGATATCCTTGTTTTTTGATTGATTGGAAGAGGCTCAACAACATCCAATACAAATGGATGTTATATTTATTCCATTTATTTTTGTACATTAGGCACTCATAACCAAATTCGATTAGCAATTGTTACTACTTGGTTGCATCTCCTGTTACTGACTCTTATTGTTTGAGCAAATAGGCAGGTTTTTTGGTTGTATAATTCAGTGTGTTGCGCAACTTATTTATTTTGCTACAATTTTCTAGTAGTAACATCATAGGAATCCCTTCTCTTTTTCCAAGTTTAACACTCCATGGCAGCAAAAGTGCCCTTATGGACTTGTTCAACCACAATTTTCTTTTCCTCCTTTATTTTATCCATGGTGTAACTTAGAACCCCCTGCCCGCATCCACAAAAATGTCATTTCCTTGTTGGAATCCTGAAATGGTATAATATATGGCAAAAGAGAAGTTTCGTAGAGTCTTCAACAACTTACTAGAAATTCAAATGCATCCTCTTATGTAATCATTTGTCTTGATGAATTTCCATCGTTGCCATTGCTAGAATGAAATTTATCTATTCTTTGAAAGTGCTCATTAACCGTTAATAGCTCTAAGGTGTCATCTTCTTCAAGGTCTAGTCTACAACTTCCAATGCTAATAAAAATACTTGTTAATTCAAAATGAGTTCTCAGTTCATCTTCATAAGCAAGTTTATAAAAAATATCTCGCAACGAACCACTACAATCATTTGTTGTCTTTAATTTGGAAGCATCACAAATGTCCTCTCTAACATCAATTGTCTCCAATTCATTGCTTCCAGCCTCAAATTCATCAACTTGTAAATCATGTCCTCCTACCTTTTGATAAAAAAAATCCCAATCACTAGCACCGAAAATAACCTACAAGTTTAAAAGAAAAGGATTGTCCTTATTAGTTCCATTCTAAGTCATGGCTAGATGCAATGACTTGTTCTTATTTGCGAGATATGATGCATATTCATCATCTGTGGCATCTCCTATTGATCTAGGAGGAACTTAACGGGCCTAAATTAAAAATTCCTCAAATCTCAACAAAGATAGTATCAACGCGAAGAGCTCTCAAAGACGATTGCAATGTCATTTGTTTCACCTCAATCGGACTCCAGATAAGGAAGTTATTAGCTTCTAAAGTTTCGGCAAGAACATAGTTTTTAGTGTGTAGAATGGCAAAAAAAAGCCATGTGGCACCACTGAAAGGGTGCCATGTGTCATGTGGCACTTGGCTTAGTTGTCATTTGATGTGGCATCAGGCGTGGACCAATGGAGGACTGTTGATGTATATGTAACTTTGGAATGTATTTCATCTATGTATTTCATATATATTTATTGTACCCTTATAAGAGATGTGTTATTCCTCTATAAGGAAGTGTCGTCATGTGTATTGACAAGTGTCGCAAGTGTGTGTACTTGCTGATGGGTTATTAGACCACCATGTGTGGGTTCGACCCTAAAATATATATTATATTGTTGATGTACCTAGCTAGACAAGTCGGCCCCATAAGGTCACTGGGCAAACAGGTTAGTATAAATAGAGATCGAGAGATCTCTATTTTGATCATTCGGAAACTCACACTTCTCTCACTCAGAAAGTGGCGCACTAGTGAGGAGAAGGATCATTTGCTACTAGGAGACTATCTCAGTGTATTTTCGTTGTACTTTGGTTGAGCCATTGCTCTCTCTATCTTTGAGGAAGTTGTGGGGTTTTTCACCTTAGGGTTTTCCACACGGAAACTCTGTTTCTCTTGTCTCTCATGTTTTTGATTCTTGTGATGCTTGTGATGCTTATTGTGATTGTTATGCATTGATATACTGTATATGTTATTCTCTCAGTGAAGATCCTAGAGTATTGTGAATTATGCTCAAAATTTAACATGGTATCAGAGCTAACTTGAGAAGAAGACATTTTGTAGTGATGGAAACTTGAGTTTCTTGTTTATTGGGTTTCTCTCCACATATTTTGGAAAAGCAGTATAGTAGATTGACTCTACTCATCAAGTAGAATCTTTCTGTCCAATCAGAATTCCATTCTGAGCATTTTCAGATTTGGCCCTAAAACTTAGGGTTTCCACAAAAATAGGAATTTCGGAAATCTGAAGACATAGCTAATAGCTCCTTGCAAAAATCAAAGTTTAGAGCTTTGGATCGAGATTTTTGGCTGGGTAGATCTCTGGGAAACTCAAACCCCAATTCAGGGCTCTCCCCAGTGATCCCAGGAGGACAAAAAGGAAAATATGAAGGGTAAAGCTTTGCTGATATCAAATTCTGAATACACCAGGTTGATCAGCTCATCAAGGTGCATCTTTCTATCCTTTCCAAAAGTTGAAATTCACATTTTGAATTTTTAGGGTTTTTCCGACAAACCCTAATCCGAGACCAGATCCAATTTTCAACAATTCAAGTGGTAAGACCTAAATATTTTCTATTTCCATTTGAAGTACTCTTTAAGATGTCTCACCACACCAAGCTTGAGGATAAGCTTGAAGGGGCTGATAACTTCCGAGCTTGGAAGTATAGGATTGGGTTAATCCTAGAAGAGAATGAGTTGGACTCATATATAAAAGAAGACATCCCTATCCCAGAGGATGAAGAGGCTAAGGTATTGCATAAGAAGAACTTGGTCAAGGCAAAAAGAATCATTGCTGATTCTATCAAAGACCATCTCATACCCCATGTGTCTTCTCTAAAGACACCCAAAGGGATGTTTGACTCTTTGACCAAGTTATTTGAAGGGAACAACATAAATCGAAAGATGACTCTGCGGAATCAATTGAAAGGGGTCAAGATATTGAATGGAGAAACTATTCAATCTTAATTCTCCAAGGTATCTCAGATCAAGGAACAACTTGAAGCTGTGGATGAAGTAGTGGACAATGGTGAAATTGTTATGACCAATCTGAATGGCCTACCTAGGTCATGGGACTCCTTTATTCAAGGAATCTGTGCAAGAAAGAAATTGATCTCTTTCAGTAGACTGTGGGAGGAATTCTCTCAAGAAGAAGCTAGGCTTGTGGCCTGAGAAGAAAAGATGGGAAATGAAGATCAAGCTCTCACAACACATGCCAGGAAAGGCAAGTCCAAGAAGGAATCATCTCATAACAGGAAATTATCACACCACCATTATCATAAAGATAAGAAAGATCTCAGATGCTTCAATTGCAATGAGAGGGGACACTTTGCTTCAGATTGTCCCAAGAAGAAGAAAGACAACAACAACAACTTCAACAAGAAGAAGAAGAATAACAAAAGAAGATATCATGCTCATGTTGCCGAGGATGATGAACCCCCAAAGAAGAAGGCTAGGGCAGAAAGTGATGATAGTGATGATGACTCATCAAGTGAAGAAGAGTATGTTCTAATCTCTGCTCTCACGGGTACTATCTCCCATGGTTGTAATGATTGGTTGATTGACAGTGGGGCTTCCAAACACATGATTGGGTTTAAAGAATCTTTTGTAAATCTGTCTGAACATGAATCACCCCATAAAGTGAAACTTGGGGATGATTATCAATACCCAATCAAAGGAAGTGGTGAAGCCTCCTACAACCTAGATTCTAGAAAATCTTTGAAGATGAAAGAAGTCCTTTATGTACCTGGGCTCAAGAATAACCTTCTCTCCATCTCTCCATTGGATGCAAAAGGCATGAGGGTTTCATTTGTGGATGGCCAAGTCCTAATGTGGCCAAAGGGAAAGACCATAAATGATGCAGTGGTAATTGGAGAGCAAGAGGGAGGTTTGTACAATTTGAAGGGACAACCTGAACATGCTATGGTGACATGAAGACAAAGATTCATCCATAGTCATGGATCACATAGAGGTATGTATAATTTGTTTTTGCAAAAGGTTAACTTGTGAGTCATGCAGGTCATTGAAGAGAACAAGAAAACATTGCTAGACATAACTAGCAAATATGGTGAACAGGTATGTTTTTCTTATATCATAGGATCTCTTATATAAGTATGCATGGCATGATTGATGATGATTATTCATGAATGGGTATATGCATATTATGTGTCTTACCTTAATTAATGATATGACTAACCAGAGGAGTCATAGGTTTTAGTAATCACAGGTTTAGACATGTTATGGTTCTTATGATATGACTAACCATAAGAGTCCTATATATAAATCTTGAATGCTAATGCTTATTATTTCTGTTTGAAATAATCATGACTGGACATGCTTGAGATTATTGTGTTTTGATAATATTAAGATTATACTAATGAATGTTTGATTATGTATGAGACCTCAAGGATAACACAATGATGATACTAACAAGCATGCATAGGGATCGAGAATGAATATAAGTTCAAGAACAGGTAATCCAGGAAGCAAAGATCAAGAGGGAGTACACTCCAGTGGTTTCTGCAAGGATGCATATATTCAGAGGGAGTTGACCATCTCGCTACATTCCATAACAAAAAGGTGTAGAATAAGCTACTTCATATTAGGACTCCAGCAGCTCCTGCAAGGAAGCAAAGACTCAGAGGGAGTCCACCCAACAAACAATCAAAGATAAGTATTTTAATTATCATTTCTTGCATATTTGTTTGTTTAAATAAAATTGTTCAATGATGTATATGCTCATATTCCTAGACGTAGGATATGTATTGTGCATATTAGAATGATTGCATTAATGAACAATATAGTACTAAAATGCATGTGATGGGTAAGTGGCCTATGGCACTGTACAACATTCCAGTGCTACTTATCTAGAATGAAACCTCTTTGCTGACATGTTGGGAGTAGTGCAAACTCTTAACAATGTTCTGGTAGAGACTGGAAGGCATCTAGAAAGTTGTGGAACATGGATAAATGTTGTATTGAAGCATTGGCTAAGATAATTGCATGACTGTATGACATATTTATTTATGTGTAAGAATTTGTCTGAAAATTATGAGATGTTTCTAATCATGCAATTTAACTTGTTTTGTAGGAAAGACCGTATACCTTCACCTACAAAAGAAGGACTACAACATTTGTTCAAGCAACAAAATTATCTATTGAAGATATTGAAGTTCCCAGGATACGGGAAGAATGCCATGATCCGTCGATCATGAAGAATGATGTTTGGGATGTAGTCCCAAGACCTGAAGGGAAGTTTTGTTATGACTTCCATATGGATTTATCAGATCAAGCATGCTTCAGATGGAAGCATAGAGAAATCTAAAAGTGATGAAATAGAAGATACACCAGATGGATTTCAAGACAGCTTTCTTGAATGGTGTAGTTGAAGAGGAAGTATATGTGGAGCAGCCACTCAGTTCCGAAATACATGATAGGGAGTCATATGTGTGGAGATTGAAGAAATCCTTGTATGGCTTGAAGCAAGCTCCCAGAACTTGGTATGGTAGGATGGACAGTTTCCTATCTAGTTTGGGCTTTACTAAGAGTAAAGCAGATTCCAACCTTTACTACAAGGTTGAGGAAGGGAATCCTGTTATTCTACTCCTGTATGTGGATGACTTATTTGTAACAGGAGATGACAAATTGATTGCAGATACTAAGAGGAAGCTTGCTACCGAGTTCGATATGAAAGATTTGGGAATGATGTATTATTTCCTAGGTATGGAGGTGCGGCAGAATGCAGGTGGGATCTTCGTTGGTCAAGGGAAGTACACAGTAGATATCCTGAAGAGATTCAGGATGATGGATTGCAAGGCCATGGCCACACCTATGGTATCGAATCTAAAGCTTCTATGTAATGCTTCATCTGAGTCGGTTGATGTCTCTATGTATCGTCAGATGATTAGGTCCTTGATGTACTTGACGAACACGAGACCATATATTTGCTTTGCGGTGAATAGTTCCTGACGGATCCGAGGAGTGTTCACCTGGTTGTTGTAAAGCATGATCTGAGGTACCTGAAGGGTACAGTGGATTATGGGCTCAAGTATGAAGTGAATCAAAAGTTTAACCTGCAGGGTTATGTTGATTCAGATTGGGCTGGCAATGCTACAGATAGGAAGAGCACATCTGGGTGTTGCTTCAGTATGGGATCATGTGTGATCTCTTGGTTTAGTAGGAAGCAGCCTGCGTAGCACTGAGTACAGCTGAGGCAGAGTATGTTGCAGCCTGTTCAGCTAGTTGTGAGGAAGTATGGCTACAGAAGCTACTGTCAGAGTTATTTGATCTCCCGTTGGATGCTACTGGTATCTTTTGTGATAACCAAAGTGGTGTGAAGTTGTCCGAGAACCCAGTGTTTCATGACAGGTCGAAACACATAGAGATCAAATATCACTATATTAGGGATATGGTGCAGAAAGGAGCTGTGAAGCTCCTGTATATTGCAACGGACGAGCAGATTGCAGATGTGTTGACGAAGCCACTAGCCAGGGTGAAGTTCGAGTACTTCAGGGAGAGGCTTGGTGTTCTTCATATTGATGACACTTCGAGGAAGAAGTGATGGACACATTTGCAGAAGCCATTCCAAGCATTTTGGAAGGAGGATCCTTCACATGGTAATGGATGTAAGCGCTGGATGATGAGCATCAAGACAATGCTCCAGTTGCTGCTCTGTATATGCATCATGTTGGATGCTGGATATGATCAGTTAGATCATTTATATGTATATGTATGTACGCATCATGTTGGATGTTGGATATGATCAGTTGGATACTCTGTGGCCGTGGAACAAGTTGTGCAGATAAGCATGTAATTTGTACCCTGGGAGATTTGTAGATAGTCTTTCGAGGTTTTGCCTATGGCATGTAATTTGTACCCTGGGATATCTGGCAAATGCTCTTTCGAGGTTTTTCTTGGGAGGACATATAATTTGTGCCCTGGGAGATCTGCAGATAGTCTTTTGAGGTTTTTTCTATGGCATGTAATTTGTTCCTTGGGATATCTGGCATATGCTCTTTCGAGGTTTTGTCCTATGGCATGTAATTTGTTCCCTGGGAGATCCGATAGGTTGAGTCGTGTGCTCGTAATCAGTCCTGGGATGCTCTTTCGATGATGATGAATATGACGATGACGATGATGATGACGATGCATCGATGATGATGATCCCGAGAAGAAGACTTGTCTAGCAGATTTGTGTCGAGAAATACCTTCCTAGTTAAGAGGGAGTGTTGATGTATATGTAACTTCGGAATGTTTTTCATCTATGTATTTCATATATATTTATTGTACCCTTATAAGAGATGTGTTATTCCTTTATGAGGAAGTGTCGTCATGTGTATTAACAAGTGTCGCAAGTGTGTGTACTTGTCGATGGGTTATTAGACCACTATGTGTGGGGTCGGCCCTAAAATATATATTATATTGTGGATGTACCTAGCTAGACAAGTCGGCCCCATAAGGTCACTGGAAAAATAGGTTAGTATAAATAGAGATCGGGAGATCTCTATTTTGATCATTCGGAAACTCACACTTCTCTCACTCATAAAGTGGCGCACTAGTGAGGAGGAGGATCATCTGCTACTATGAGACTATCTCAGTGTATTTTGGTTGTACTTTGGTTGAGCCATTGCTCTCTCTATCTCTGAGGAAGTTGTGGGGTTTTTCACCTTAGGGTTTTCCCCACGGAAACTCTGTGTCTCTTGTCTCTCATGATTTTGATTCTTGTGATGCTTGTCATGCTTATTGTGATTGTTATGCATTGATATACTGTATATGTTATTCTCTTAGTGAAGATCCTAGAGTATTGTGAATTAATGCTCAAAATTTAACAAGGACCACCACGTGGAAACCCCCATTGGAAAATGGATTTGTTTGTTGGACCAAAAATTTATTTGGATTCGATGGGTTTTGAAGCTGTGACTCCAACGCCCTAACAGTTCCACCCACCATTGTTCCTTATTAGTCATGTGTCAAAATTATATTTAAGTTCGAGCGGAAAGAAGTATGGGGTGAAGGGACGACTGGCTAGCGCCGTAATCTGGCTACTAGACTGGCCAAACCCCCATTTGAAAGGTTGTTGGCACATAACCAAAAAACCAGCGGGCACTCCTAAGTGCAACCAATGCGTATATGGATAGGGTTTATAACCAATAGTTATATGTGTAACCATTGTAACAAATATTCCAACGAAGGGACATACAACAAACACATTATATGTATGAATATTGTTAATACACTGTACCAGTTCCAAGTGGGCTAAAAGATAGACGGGTCCCAAGTCCCAACATAAACAATGTACTATTTGGTACATATGGTTACAACCATATGGTAACAATTTGCCAACAAACAATGTATTTGGTATATCAACCGCTAAAGTTTTGGGTATGTGGGTATAGGAAGGGTCCAACAAACATGCCATTTATAAAATAAGTTGTAACCAATGCCCAATGAATGGGTTAAGCATATCTCCATGATAATCATGCCACCAAGAGGAACTCCAAGCTATTTAATTGCATGCCATTCAACATTGAGGGGAGAGATTCATTTGGAAGGTCCAAGTCCTTTTGAGCACAACTTTTTCTATGTAGCCTGCATAGTTTGCAGAGAGAAGGAGAATGTTGTGGCTGTTCTTGGGGTGAAGGTGGCTGTGCATATAGTCAATTTTAGCCATTTTTTTGAGACAGTCATTGGTGTAGTCAGAATTTGGATCCAAGCAACATATTATCTCCAGTGTCGGCATTTAGTTATTCCATGTATTTTTCCATGTAATTTGTTGAGATAATGAGAAGGACTCTCCATTGAGAAATGGGTCCAAAGACGTAGTCCATCCTTTGGATGAACTTTGTTATCATGTCATGTGTCTTCTTTTATGGTGCTTCATCTTCATATGTATGCTTCTTCATTTATGTGACACATAAGCTTTGTTCATGCTTCTTCATTTATGTGGCACATAAGCTTTGTTCACGTGTCATCTTCATATGTATGCTTCTTCATTTATGTGGCACATAAGCTTTGTTCATGCTCTTTTTATGCAATTCATGACAATCATCGAATGAAATATCTTGGATCATGTTGGTATCAGAGCAGTGTTCTTTGACTTGAATTGTGAGTGTGGATGCTTACTAGGGCCAAGCTCAAAGCACGTGAAGGAAATCTTGAGACCTTCAACCCATATATTAGACGTGCACCACAAAGAAGAAAGATGGAAGATGAAGAACTTTGTGCAGAGTTCAAAAATATTTTTCACAAAGTTTTTTACCAGATGCCAAACAAGGTAGTGTTGGCACCCCAACAATTTCCCTTTAATTTTGCAAAAAATCAAAGGGCCCCTCCCATTTGAATTATGTATATAAGGTTGTTTTTGGTTTCATTTGAGAATGCAATTAGATGGTTTCCTTCACTAGATCCTTTACTCTTTGCGTCGTTTGACCCTCTTGGCTTCTTGGTGCCTTAACAATGATTGCACGCTCTTGTTTGAGGTTTTATGAGTTGAGTTTGTGCTTGGTTTTATCTTGGTATAATTATCTTAATCTTTCAATAGTTGCACGAAAAAACGTCTGGTTTTCAATATATCATTGAATAATTGTACACTTTGGTGGATTTCGATAATTTGGTTAAATACTCAATTGTATAGGTCTCAGTCCCCGTATGGAAATTTTACATTTCAAGGAGTAGAACCATATTTTTAGTTTCGATTTAGAATGATTCATCCAATTTTGCTAAGCCTTTGAAATATTTAATACTATTATGCCATTTGTAATTTTTATGATTTTTTTTTAGCCATATTTAAATAATTCAAGGCTTATTGTTACATATTTCAATTCCCACCTTAAAAGAGGATATGTTGAAAAATTGAATCAAGCCGACAACTTTTTGCATAATTCATCACTTTTTCTAAGTTTTTGCAACATAATTTACCCCTTTGACAAAATAAAGTGTTAGCTTCGTCATAAGCTTTCATTTAACATTTTAAACAAATGTATATCTAAGTTTGATGATTAAGAGATAATTTTTCTCTTTTAAGAAAATATTAAATATTCCAATTTTTTTACCTTATAATTAAAGATACGAATACGACTGATTTTTGGTACATTATTAAAATATTTTTCTCAATATATATTTAAACACATTATTCAAGCACATTAACACTTTGAAATATATTTCATGGTGTTATTTAAATATTTCATTGAATTTATGATATATCTCTTACTTCACCTAGATATCGGAATTCAAATCATCTTTCCATAAGCATCTAAGATTTATTTAAATTTGGGAAATATGATTTTAAAGTCTTAAAATGTGTCATTGTTCTTATTGGACTCCACATATTAAGAGCTTTTCTTATATTATTATATAGAGATGTTTAATCTTTTTATAATCTCTCTATAAGTAAAAATATGGTAACATAACTTTTGTTTTGCAGGGATAACATGAATACTTGGTTCTGAACAAGTAAGATGAATCACATGAGATATGAATGTTTGGATTTAATTTAAAAGTTTATCATTGGGCAGCACGTGAACTAATCGATGGTGAATAAATTCAAAAGGATTCATGGCATTGATATGTGGACAATGAAAATTCTAAACCTCTCTAGATTTTCTCCCACGAAGATCAAACCAATTTCGCCAGCAAGTACAAAAGATCATGAGCATCTTAAATACAAGTACATCGTTGAGTTTATAAGTTAGAGGGAATATTGTCTAGTTATCTCCACGTTTGCTAAAAAATAATAACGCGAAACCTAACTTACTTCAAATTCAGTTGCATCGTCTCTATATGGGTTTTCACTCCAACAAGATTGCAGAAAACCTACACCAGAATGCCGCGTCACCAAGTATAGAGAATTCATCAGATGCCATCGACTCGCTATCTTGCCATGTCATGGAGAGATGCTGGATTGTTTCCCAAAGGAAGAAGATTGTTTCCTCAAATGTCGCCAAGAAATTCTAAAGCCGGTTCTCTGAGATTCCATTAACAGATGCCACGACATGTAATCATGTGAAGACGATCATGCAACACATCACTAAGTTCTTGAGAACCCCCAAGGAATTAGAGTTACCTTCCGATTTCAGTTATCTTTCAAGATTCACATCGAATGGATAGATCGGGAAGCTTTGCAATAATTACAGTGACAACTCCCTTGTTGAAAATGTAAAACGCCAAGGATTGAAGCATTTTATCTCATCACATGGCGTGAAGAGATAAATTGAGTTAATCAAATTAACGGCACCACGTTGTATATCTTCATAACATTGCACTATATCAACCATTTTGATAGAATGATTTCAATTTGAAGGGAGATCTCTATGCTTTTCTTTAAACTTTCATGGTCATTCTTTATAAACAAAATTCTGTCGTTTTGTTGTAAGTTAACGAATACTTTTAGTTTGCAGGTTGGAGAAAACGTTCAATGCCAGGATTGTTGCCCGGATTTCTTTCTTGCGAGTGAAGCATTGTTGATTTTACCTTAAGCTGAAATGTAAAGCAAGTAATTTTCCAAATTCATGAGCAGATAACTCATAAGAAGACATCGCATAATCCCAATTAATCGACAAGAACGGAGAAATTTTCGTGCAGTTGGAGAAGATCTAGTGACTCGTTATAGAAGCAATTTTCACCTCATTAGATTGATAAAGATAGAAACTAGCTCAATTAATTTGTTGTGATAAAAGTTACTTGTACCAGATCATCCGAGAATTCTCAGTTCATCATTCCACTCTGAGATCGCGTTAAAGGGTTCTCGTGGTTTCATCTCCATGATAAACCATCTTGCTAACAGATCGCAGAACAATTGTTCCACGTATGGAGAAAATAAGGCATTCTATTCTGCCAGCATGGAAGAACTCCATTTCCTTTATAAACGAAAGTAATTCGTCTATCAAAGGGGGATGCTCTGTAGAGTTCAAGGGAATTTTTCTCAAAATTACTGCGGGGCTTTCTCCTATAATTTTCGAAGGAATTGTATGGAGAAGCTATGAAGGGGTTAATGCCATTTGTTGCTTCATATCAAACATACTCTTGAGAGTGTGTTTATGTGCAGTCTATTTACAGTTCATAACATATTGGTACCATTAATAGAATTTGATTTCCATTTTGTAAGCACCTCTTTGTTTTTT
Source organism: Larix kaempferi (assembly GCA_027924585.1). Lineage (NCBI taxonomy): Eukaryota > Viridiplantae > Streptophyta > Pinopsida > Pinales > Pinaceae > Larix > Larix kaempferi. Next base: position 27,503,424 of record BSBM01000012.1, read on the forward strand.
TTGCATATTGTTATATATACCTTGAACATATATCTTTGATGATGAGAATGGATATCTTTAGTGCCTTCGAATTCATGTTATCAGAATCTGTTTTAAGTATTATACAATTTATATAATGATTATTTTTTTTTTCATTACAAAAAATCGTGTGATTAATTTTAACCCATCATGTTTTAATTCTGGTGATTTCTCTCGGATTAATTCGTGTTTATATCCATCTTATATGCATATTTTAAATAACATTATTAGTTTAAAAACTTGCTCCCGATCACGATAGATAGATTAGAAAATAAAGAAGTTAAAAGAAATTTTAGTTTTAAATCTAGATTACAGTCTATTTCATAGCAGAAATCTACAGGTTGTTTAGCAATTGTTAAACTGTTTTACAGTTTAGTAACTACTAAACTGTTTTTTTAGCTAATGGAAGTTGCATCATAGCTAATTTTTTTTATTCCATTTCAGAATAGTTTATCATTTAGGAAATTATTAAAATTTGATTGTGAGACTCTCTTATTGAGAGCAAACCATAAAGGTAGCAGGACCTTTAAACATGTAGACAAATTGTTTGCATATTATGAGGAGAGAGTGACAAACAAGGAAAAGAAGAAGGAAACAAAGGAAGAGGACAACGCTTCGGTGAATCAAGGAAGTGGAGGAAATCCTCCTGAGCCTCCATCTTCACCTTCAGGCTCAAGCTCAAGTTCAAGGTCTTCTTCTTCATCCCGTTCTCATCATTCCAAGGTGCCTCAGAAAGAGGATTTTAAAAATCCATTATTGAAGCTTGATGTGAAATTTGACTTGCCCATGTTTAATGGGGAATCAAATGTAGATAAGTTGAGGTTTGCTATTGCTTCTAAGTTGATAGATGAGTTTGATTTGGATGTGATTGCTTTGGATGTATGTGGTATTGTACTTGGGAGTCCTTATCTTTATGACATATATATGTTATCTTCTTTAGGAGAACAAATACCATCTCACAAAAGATGGAGTGGAATACATGATTAGAGCTCATAGCATGGAAGCTAACTCACTACTTAGTGTAGGGCATGTGAAGAGAGTTATCAATTCTAGCAATCTCCTTGTGCTTACAATTGTAAAAGAAAAATATCATGATAAGTCTAATGATGCTTCTGATCATAAGAAGGAAGTTCTTGAGATGGGACAAACCTCTCAATGGGGAGGAAAGAAACAAGAAAATTCCAACATCATGAAAGAGAAGATCATTCCAACACCAGTATCATCCTTACGAGACGCTCAATAGCTATTCAAGATTGATGCAATGAAATCATATATGCTTTTTAGACCTCCTATTTCTGCATCTATTGTTTTGAAGAATGTTTCCTTAGCTCATGTCAGTTATATTGAACAATATGCTAATGATGAAGTTTTCAGAGGAGCATGTGAGAGGCTAATCCGTGGTTTTCAAATGAAGAATTTTGATTTGCAGGACAAGTTACTCTACCATTTGGGTAAACTTTGTATTCCTACCTTTGGAAAAGTGCATGTAAGTGGAGAAGCTTACACTTTTCATGTATTTGGGCATTTTGGGGTAGAGAGAATTTTAGCCCGTTTTTCTCGGCTGAAAATGATTGTAACCATGAATGTAAAGGGGTGTGTGTAGTGCTTTTGTAATCCCACTAATGGAAAATTGGGGTTGTACTCACTACTCCCTATTTCTTCTCATCCTTGGGAAAGTTTCTCCATGGATTTTGTAAGGGGTTTGATTATGTAATAAATGGATCATGTAATAGTGGATATGTGTATCTTGATGCCATGTAAAAAGAAGGTCACTGATGAGAAAAATCCCCACCTATTCTTTCAACTGAAGAGGGGTACCGCTTCCATCCACAGACCGATATAGAGATATAAGTAGTCAATCGAACATTGGTTCCTTTCATCCATAGGCTTCATCGAGTACACCAAGCAGTCCAAGAATATTACAAAACTAGGTGGATCGAGAAGGGAAGATTGAGGGAGTGATTTCCTTACCTATCTATCGACTCTTAAGGATTTTGGGGGCCCAAAAGCTTCTTAATGGGGATGAATGATCTAGGAGGAGCTTAAAAGGCCTAAATATAAAAGTCCTCAAATATCAGCAAAGATGGTATCTTTGCGAAGAGCTCACCGAGACGATTCCAACGATTTTTTTTTCACCTCAGTCGAACTTCGGATGAGGAATTTATTAGCTTTTGAAGTTTCGGCAAGATAGTAATTTTTAGTGTGCAAAATGGCAAAAAAAAATGTTACGTGGCACCACTGAAAGGGTGCCATGTTCCATGTCTGGTGCCTATGTGGCATCCTCCATGATGAAACATGGGAGGGTAAGTTGGCATCTCGGTGGAATGCTTGGTGGACGTGGCATTCTCTAGCTTCGACACATGGCAGGTGATGTGGCACTTGGCTTAGTTGGCATTTGATGTGGCATTAGAGGTGGTCCAATGGAGGGACTCCACATGGAAACCCCCCATTGGCATATGGACTTGTTTGTTGGACCAAAATTTATTTGGATTCAATGGTATTTGAACCCACGAATGTCCTAACTATTCCGCCACACTACTCAAATGTCCTAACTATTCCGCCCACCATTGTGTCTTAATAGCCACGTGTCAAAACTTATATTTAATTTTGAGCATAATTAAGTATGGGGGAAGGGCCGACAGGTCTAGTGTTGAAATCCGGCTACTGGACCTACCGAACCCAAATTTAAAAGGTTGTTGGCACATAACCACAAAACCAATTGGAACTCCTACGTGAAACCAATGCATATATGGAAAGGGGTTATAACCAATAGTATTATGTGTAACCACCATAAAAAAATATTCCAACGACGGGTCATGCAACAAACACGTTATATGTATGAATATTTTTAATACGTTGTACCAGAGCCAAGTGGGCCGACCGACATATGGGTCCCAACTCCCGACATAAGCAATGTACTATTTGGTACATATGGTTACAACCATATGGTAACAATTTGCCAACAAACAATGTATTTGGTATGTCAATCACCAAAGTTTTCGGTATGGGGTTATACGAAGGGTCCAACAAACATGTCATTTATAAAACAAGAGTAAATAGGTGGCAATATCCTCGATATTGCATTTGCGTTGGCTATGATTTGTAATGGCTAGGAGTTTTATTAAGGGCTGGTGCAAGGTAATGATACTCAATTATGACATGTTAGTTGCAATGACATTCTGGAAAAACAGAAATATTATCATTAAAATGAATTATTAGAGGTACCTACAAAACTTTTTCCGATTAGGTGTAAAAAGATGAAACGTAGAAAAACAGATGACCTTTCGGAATATATAACTTTTATTTATGGAAAAGTGGTATAGCTACCCCAAAATGTCATTATTCGAAGATTGGTATGTTATTTGTTTTCTAAAACATAATGCATATGTTTTTGTTGACCTACCTATTTGCTATGTAAATTTTCAATTTATGAGAAAAACAATATGTAGAGGCGTAGGCAACAGACAAATCTTTTATGGAGCTATTTTTCCAAAATTTTAAAAGTTAATTTTATATTTTTTTTAAATTGCCGAAGTCAGTGAAGCCCTAAAAGGACATGGTCAAGTTTTAATCCACCATATCATGGTCTAAAAATAATCAAAATGCATTTTTTTTTTAGGTTGTAGGTATTTTCGTGCTCTTATGTGGGTTCTTTTCCGTTTTCGAAATAGGTAGGCCAATCAAAAGTTATAGGCCAAATAAACGACCTATGTTTTTTACAAATTTGACATGAGTGCAGTTTAAAATGAATTAAAAATAGAGAACAACAACAGATCTATTAAAAAATTATATATTTGGAATCTGCACACAGAGCTTGACAAGTGTGTGCAATTTCATCTGCAGTGCACTCGTGGAGCTTATGTAAAACTAGCTGTGAAAAACAGGAAGTTGCAGCGTTTGATGTGTTCTGCCATAAATCATAGATAAATCATACCAAGCCTAAAGGTGCAATCCGAAGCTAATTCCAAGCCTGCAAGGGCGCCAAAACAAATTTAAATTCAGACATGCGTATGTGCACTCCTGTGCACACACACATTGTTGTTTTACATGCTTATTTTT